>CM077476.1:17981690-18054563 GCA_039654755.1 Calcarius lapponicus | reverse complement strand
GGGAGTATGTCCTGACACACTGGAGACCTGTCCCAACCCACTGGGGACATGTCCTACCTCACTGGGACACATCCTGCTCTGCTGGGGACACATCCTGACCCTCTGGGGACACATCCTGACCCTCTGGGGACACATCCTGACCCTCTGGAGATTTGTTCTGCCCTACTGGAAACTTGTCCAGCCCAGCTGGGAATGAGTCCTACCCTAGGGGGACATGTCCTGCCTTGCTGGGGACACATTCTACCCCTCTGGGGACACATTCTGCCCTTCTGGGGTCATGTCCTGGCCTGCTGGGAACACGTTACGACCCACGGGAGACACATCTTGACCCACTAGGGACATATTCTGCCTGGCTGGGGACATCTCATGACCCACTGGTGACACATCCTGCCCTGCTGGGGACACATCCTGCTCTGCTAGGGACATGTCCTGCCCTGCTGGGGACACATACTGACCCATGGGAACATGTGTGGCCCGGTGGTGACACATTCTCCCCCTCTGGGGTGACATCCTGTCAACTGGAGACCTGTCCTGCCTTGCTGGGGATGAGTTCTGCTGCACTGGGGACACGTCCTGACACCCTGGGGACACAGCCTGACCCACTGGGGACATGTCCCTGACACCCTGGGGACACAGCCTGACCCACTGGGGGCATGTTCTGACATCTTGGGGACACGTCTTGACCCACTGGAGACACGTCCTGACATCCTAGGGACACCTCCTGACCCACTGGGACATGTCCTGGCACCCTGGGGACACCTCCTGACCCCCTGGGGACATGCCCTTTCCTACTGGGGCAGTGTCCAGCCCAGCCTGGGGGGATGTCCTGCCCCACTGGGGCTGTGTCCCTGTCCCCCAGGCTGGCCCAGCGTCCCCAGTGAGGGACAGAGGGGCACACCAGCCCTGTGCCCATGCAGTGCCAGCTGGCTCAGCCTTGGCACAGCTGTGGGCACTGCTTGGCAGGGCCTGCTGCCTGCTGGGAGCAGGGACAGGTGGCACGGAGAGGATAACCACAGCCCTGGAAGGACCATGGCACAGTCATGGCACAGGTCTGACACAGGGGTGGCACATTCCTGGAATCCACCATGGCACAATTGCAGCACAGACATGGCACAGGTCTGACACAGATATGGCACATTCCTAGAATAACCATGGCACAGCCATGGCACAGCCATGGCACAGGGGTGGCACAGACACGGCACAGATCTCACACAGTGGTGGCACATTCCTGGAATAACCATGGCACAATTCCAGCACAGACATGGCACAAGGGTGGCACTTTCCTGGAGTAACCATGGCACAGCCATGGCACACCTCTGGCATGGCCATGGCACACCTCTGGCACTCTGACCAGCATGGCAAAGCCCCTGCACAGGGATCCTGCTCATCCCTCTGCTCCTCTCCTCAAAGCAATCCAGAACCCAGGGCTCACCCACAGCCAGGGTGGTGCCAGGGAGATGCCAGGGCTGGACCTCGTCCCCTGCACATCCCAGCCGTGCACAGCTCACCCTGCAGGACAGGACAGGGCCACCAGGGCCACTGGGGAGGGACAAATCCCGGGAGTGGAGGCTGCGGGAAGGGCAGCAGCGCCCGGAGCCCGTGCCCACCACGGGGTGGCAAAGGAGCTCTGCCGAAGCCGGAGCAGGGGCCGGGCTGGATGCTCCGCGCTCCCAACGAGAGCCGCCTGCAGGGATTGTGTTTAAAGCGGCGGCTGATTGGGGTAATCATGGGAGCAGGGAGTGCATTAGCTGGGAAGGTTTATAAAGGGAAATTAAAATAAAATTGGATGTGACAGAAAAGTACATGGAAAATTAGGATAAGAATATGAATATTTATGGCTGCGGGAGCACGCCTGGGGAAAGTGCTCCTGTGCTCCAGGCCACCCTCCCTGCCGTGGGGCTGGGGCAGCTCCCGGGGGTGGCACCTGGCTGCGGGCTTGGGGACAGCCCTGGGGGACACTCTGTGCTCAGCCCATGGTCACAGCTGGTCGCTGTCGGCCACCACTGCCTTGCCATGGCAGGGACTCTGGGGTGACAGAGGCTGTGACAGCCCCGGGGGGTGTCAGCAGGGCCGGCGTGTGCCAGCGTTGGTGGTGGCACCGTGCAGGGCCACGCAGCTGCCGCGATGGCACGGGGACAGCACAGACACAGCCGGTGGCAGAGACCGGGGGTGGCACCCGGCGAGGCTGCTCCTGCAGGAATCAGGGCACTGGGACAGAGCCCGGGATGCCAGCATGGCAGGGCACCGCCGTGCCTGCCCCCCGGGCACGTGCCAAGTGCCACCACCCTGCTGGGGACACCGCCAGCGCCCCCGCCCCAGCCAGCCTGCCCCGCCGGGCCCGGGGGCCGCCATCCCCCTGTCCCCTCCCGCTGTCACACTTAGAAGCCATTAAAATAATTGAACGCTTTAAATATTCAGCGCTCGGCTTAAATATTCATCAGCGAAGTTCTTGTGATTGCTGAACTGCATCAGCACGGGCTGGGAGATGGCTCCTCTCAGCAGAGCCCCCCGGGCCCCCTGGCACAGCCCTGTGCCCCCCGGGCTCACGTGGGCACGCGTGGGCACGCAGGGCCCCCGCACACGTGTGCCACACGTGGATGTGTCCCCGGAGCCCCCAGGGCAGTGGGGCTGGGCTTGGGGACACTGCAGGAGCACCTCTGGGGGTGGCTGTGCCCCGGTGAGCCTGGGGAGGTTCTCAGTGCCCTGGGCATGGCAGCAGGGTGGGTTTGCAGATGCACCCGGCCGGGCCCATCCCGGCTCTTCCCCGGTGCCCGCGGTGTCACCCCACCCCTGAGGCTGCTGGGGGGCCTCTCCCCCGGCTCTGCAGGTGTGGCACGGCCAGCTGTGTGCCAGGGGGATGGCAGGGTGTGGAATCACAGCATGGTTTGGATGGGAAGGGTCCTTAAAGCCCATCCCATCCCATCCCATCCCATCCTATCCCATCCCATCCCATCCCATCCCATCCCATCCCACCCCATCCCATCCCATCCCTGCCATGGCAGGGACACCTCCCACTGTCCCAGGTGCTCCCAGCCCCAGTGTCCAGCCTGGCCTTGGGCACTGCCAGGGATCCAGGGGCAGCCCCAGCTGCTCTGGGCACCCTGTGCCAAGGCCTGCCCACCCTCACAGGGAACAATTCCTGATTCCCAATATCCCATCCATCCCTGCCTTCTGGCAGTGGGAGCCACTCCCTGTGTCCTGTCCCTCCATCCCTTGTCCCCAGTCCCTCTCCAGCTCTCCTGGAGCTCCTTCAGGCCCTGCCAGGGGCTCTGAGGTGTCCCTGGAGCCTTCTCTTCTCCAGGTGAGCACCCCCAGCTCTCCCAGCCTGGCTCCAGAGGGGCTCCAGCTCTCAGAACACCTCTGTGGCCTCCTCTGGGCTCACCAGCAGCTCCACGTCTTTCCTGGAGGCAGCTCTGCAGGTGGGCTCTCCTGAGGGCAAAGCAGAGTGGGGGGAATCCCTTCCCTTGGCCCCCTGCTCCTGTTGGGATGCAGCCCAGGACGAGCCCGGTTTCAGCCATGCCCTCCTGCCCTTGGCTGCTCACCCACGTGTGACGGTGTTCACAGGGGTCTGAGGATGAGGGAAGAGACGAGGATCTGACTCCATGTTTCAGAAGGCTGATTTATTATTTTATGATATATATTATATTAAAACTCTACTAAAAGAATAGAAGAAAGGATTTCATCACAAGGTTAGCTAAGAATAGAAAATGAATGATAGCAAAGCTTGTGTCTCAGACAGAGAGTCTGAGCCAGCTGACTGTGATTGGCCATTCATTAGAAACAACCAACATGAGACCAATCCCAGATGCACCTGTTGCATTCCACAGCAGCAGATAACCATTGTTTCCATTTTGTTCCTGAGGCCTCTCAGCTTCTCAGGAGGAAAATCCTAAGGAAAGGATTTTTCATAAAAGATGTCTGTGACACCCATGGCCGAGTATTTTGGCCCTCAAATGCCACCCAGAACTGGGGGGTGGGGAGAGGAGCACCAGTGGAGCGCCCCTTGCAGAGCTGGGGGTCCAGGTGGGACCCCAAGAGCACAAAGAGCTCTGCTCCATACTGGGAGTCTCCATCTCCTCATCTCCTGCTGGGTTTGACAGCACCTGGAGGAATCTCCCATTAGGAGACAGAGGATCTCTGCTCCACACCCCTGAGGGAAGAGCAGACAGGAGGAGAATGGAGAGCTGACATCACCCATGGCTGGGAGCGAGGGATGCCTTGGAAACAACTTGCCAGGGGCAGCGAAACCTCTGGCAGAGGAATGAAACCAGAGCCAACACCTGCTTTAGGAGGATTTTCCTACTCCTTCCCCAGGCTGGGAGCCTGCAGGGAGCTCGCACATCCCCAGCAAGGAACCACCTGCCCGTGTGGGATTCACATTCTCTGAACCTGAGAGAAGCAGAGAAAACAATGATCAAAACAATTCTCATCTCATTCACTGGGCCTGTGTTTTGCCAAAATAGAATGAAATATGGAAATTTTTTACCCAAAGTGATGGTGTTTGGTTTCCTTGTCCTGTCAGGGCCAGGTGTGTGTGTGTGCTGGGACTGTGGGCTGACAATCACGAGATTCAGAGCAGTTGAGTGCTTGGCAGATTCAGTTTAGATATAGAATTATTTACTAATAATAATAATATAGAATTATTTATTAATAATAAATAATACAATAATAATTTAATAGAATAATTTAGATAGATAAAAATATAGATATAGAATAATATTATTATATAGAATAGCATATCATTTATATCTATTATAATAATATAGTATAATATAGAATAGTATAATAGTATAGTATAATATAGAATAGTAAAATTCTATATAATATAGAATAGTATAATAGTATATATTTATATTATATATATTATAATAATATAATATAAAATAATATAGTATAATATAGAATAGTATAATATAGAATAGTATAATATTATAGATATATCATATATATGTATAGTATAATATAGAATAATATAGTATAATAAAGTAATTAATTCACTTCCTGATAAGATGGAGTCCTCCTCATCATTCCTCCCGGACTTTGGGCAAAAATATTTCCTACAGTGAGGAGCAGGAGCTGGTGTTGAGCACCTCCAGGACGTGAGGACCAACCCCACCAGGTGCAGCCTCACTCAGGGAGACCCTGCAGAGCCCAGAGCCTTGTGGGGCGAATCCTGCAATCCCAGCCCTCACTCTGGGGGTTGTTGGTCTGTAAAATGTTCATTCCTCTGGGCCAGGGCTGGTTTTCCCTGTGGCAGAGCTGGCAGGATGGATATTCCATGTGGGTGCTGCTGCCTGGCACATCCCATGGGCATGGGCAGGAGGGGTTTGAGGGGTCCCAGCTTGAGAGAGGGGGGCAGGAAAGGTTTGGGGGGGTCCCCTGGATCTGCCCCCTGCTCGTGCCACAGCCCAGGAGAGCTGAGCAGGGCTGGCTGTGGCCCTGCACGGCTGCTGAGCACGGGGAAGGAGTCGCTGGTTTATCTGATATGATTTAATCAGCCCTATAATTAGATTAATTTGTTGATTTGATAGCAACCCATTTCTCGCTGTTAGATTTGTTTATGTGTGTTTTATGCTCCAGTTTGGCAATAAAATAGGAACTGAGGAGGTGGGAAAAATCCCTCGGAATGCCCATGCTCTGACCCCATGGATGGATGTGTGCACCCAGGGATCCCTGTGTGGGATGGGCAGCTGCAGGGAGCAGCCTGGCACGGGCTGGGCACCCGGGATGGTCCCAGTCCCACTCCAGCCACACCCCCACATCTTAATGCCAAAAAGGAGAAATCACCCCAAAGTGGTTCAGGGGGCGGCACAGGGGTTGTGCAGTGCTGCGAACCAGAGGATGTTTGGCAAGGAGGGGGGGGGAGAGACCTTTGGAAAGGCTTTGCCCCCTCCTCTGGGCTCAGCAGGGCACAGCCTGGCATGGCAGAGCCTGGCACAGCATGGCCCTGGCAGGCAGCAGCTGCTGCTGATGGATGAGGATGGACACGGAGCTCATGGTGCCTTCAGGAACAGCCCGTGCCAGCCCTGCCCTGCCCTGCCGGTCCCCAGCCCTGTCCCCGGAGCCTGGATCAGCACCAGGGCAACCCACGGGCACAGGATATCCCAATCCCATCCCCTCCCCGCGGATCTGGCAGGATGGGAGGTGTCCCCTCCTGCCACGGCGGCTGCTGGCAATCGCCAGGTGCTGGGGACAGCCGTGTCCCCTCCTGCCGCCGCCTCGGGGCCCGCCTCCCCCGCAGGTGATTCCGTCCCCAGCGTGCCATCCATCCCCCACGCCGGGCCGAATAATCCCAATTAAAAGCCGGGATTCGGGGAGGGCTGCGGGGCGCGGGCAGCAGCGAGCGCCGGGGTTTGCGGAGGCAAGCCGGAGCGAGGAGCGCTTTGATGGGCAGCGCCTTTGATCAGAGATCTGAATGCAGCCCTCACGTTTCCCCGTGTGAGCCCGCTGCCTAATTACCACATGGCAGGGCCGCTCCGAGCCCTCGGCACGTTGCTGGAATAGATTTCCCCGGTCCAGCCTGGAGAAGGACATCGATCCTGCCCCACAGCCGCAGGGCTCATGCTAAACATTGCATCCCATCGATTTTTTTTCCTCCCCCCTTTCCCCCTTTTTTTCCTTTTCCTTTTATTTTTTTTTAAATAAGAATTTTCTTTATTTTCATTAAATCATTAATCAGGGAGAAATCTACATTTTTATCATTTCTATGGCTGGAGAGGAAGAGAGGAAAGTTATATTGCCATAGAAACCGTTCCCTACCATTCTCAGCCTCCGAGCAGTCCCCTCTTGTGCTGTCCTCTTGTCAAAAGGCGTAATTGTTGCTCCTGATCTTCACTGCTCAATTAGCAGTGATGTCTCCCTTCAAGTTAATTGCTGGAGATGGGGAGGAAGTAGGACAAATGTAACCTTTTAGATGAAAAGAATCTCTCCCCCCTCCCTGCTCCTTCCCCGCCTTCCCTGGCTGCAGCGCTCAGGGCCCCTCTGCACTGAGCCGTGCTGGGGGAGCCCCCCCGGCCTGGGCATGTTCCCCCCCATCCCTGCTGCCTTCTGGAGACCCCTCCCCACCTCCCTCATCCCGTCATCCACGGCAGGAGCCCCCTGTGCCCTCCCTCTGCCCCTTCCAGATGCTCAGCACCACTTCAGCTGCTCCCCTGTCACATCCACGCTGCTGAGCTCAGCCTCACACTGTTCAGCCTCACACCAGCTCAGCCTCTCCCCTGTCACCTCCACACCACCAGCGTCACCTTCCTGAGCTGGGACAGCCTCCCTGGGTTCTCCAGGGCTGCCATGGGTCTCTCCAGGCCTGGTGCAGCTCCCATGGCACCATCCCACGCTGCAGCAGTGTAGGAGTGACAGGGGTAGGACGGTTGGGACGGACAGAGATGAGGAGATCTCTGCTGCCAGGACTGGAACTTGGGGTTTATTGCAAAGGGGCCTGGGTGCAGGGCCCTGCTGGGAGCTGCCAGGCACAGCTCAGAGCAGGATGAGAGAAGAGAGGGGGAGAGAGGATGAGAGGGTGAGAGAGTAAAAGGGGTAGGAGAGCGAAATTCCATTCCAATACAATAAATCTTCTTCTGTGTTGAATATTCTAATTCTCACTAACCAATCTAGTACAATATACAAATCCTATGGCATTCACATACAGCCTATAAGAATCCACTACATTACCACACTGTGCTACATTTTAAAACCCTAAAAACTCCTCTTTGGGCCCTTCTGCCAAGCTGTAGGGTCTGCTCTGACCTTGGAGCTTGTCTGCAAGCAGAGGGTGTTGTTCCATCCAAGGGGATCACCTTCAGCCAGCCACACCTTGTTTTCCAGTTGTTCAGTAACTGAGGTATCTCAAAGCTTGCTTTCATTTCAATCTCGCTCACAGTTTCCATATTCTCAAATCTTTCGCCAGACAATCACATTTATAAGGCTTTCCTGTTCATCTTCCCCAGCACAGCAGAGCTTGTCCCTGGGGGTCCAGGGGCAGGGGGACCCCTGCACACAGCAGGACTGAAAACAGGCAAAACCAGGCTGAGGGTGAAGGAATGGAGGAAAAAACAATCAGGAGGGTTTCACCCTGCAGCTCACAAACCTCTCTGATGGAAGCAGTGACTGAAGCCAGCAGGGGAGGCTCAGAGCTGCCTGGACAGAGGGTATGTCACCCTCAGGGATGGCAGACGAGCCAGACAATGCATTAAGGAGAGGAGAAGTGTGGCAGCTGCCTGGACCTTGGCAGGCTGAAGAGGAGCCCTCAGACACTGACTGGAGTGTCTGCAAGACACAAATTCACACCAGGCCAGGCGCGGTGAGCAGGGCACAGACCCGGTGGCGCTGCCAAGTGTGTGGGCTGGCAGTGCTGGCATGGGGACAGGCAGGGACACCAGGTCAAACCTGGGCCACAGGACCCCCTCCTTGTGCCAGGTCATGAAACAAATGAGCCCTTGAGGCTCAGGATGGAGGGGAGGGCAGTGTGGATGCCCAGGGGATGGAGGGTGTGGGGGCACCCCAAGGGCTGTGTGACAGCCAGAGCTGGGCACAAGGGAAGGAGGTGTCACCACCCCTGGGTGACTCTGGGGCGCTCTGTCAACCCTGGAAAGCACCAAGAAGGTCCAGGGCAGGTCCAGACTGACACAAGGAGAGCTGATGTTGTCTCCTGGCAGCTGTAGAATCAGGGAATTGTGGAATAGTTTGGACTGGGAGAGACCTTAAAGCCCATCCAGTGCCACCACCCTGCCAAGGGCAGGACAATTCCACCATCCCAGGGTGTCCCAGCCTGGTCTTGGGCACTGCCAGGGATCCAGGGCCCTGCCCACCCTCTGGGTATAGAGGGTGTCACCAAGTCCTCACTCACCTCGACATGTCCCCTGCTGCTCCCAACAGAGCAGGGGCAGGGAGAGCCCTCACATTCCACCCTGCCCTGCCTGAGCTGCATCCCAGGAGGTCTCAGCTCCTGGGGGCCACGGCTGCAGGGCCAGGGCTGAGGGTTCTGTGTGGATGGGGCCCTCTCATCCAAGCCCTTTTTTTGGGCAGTTGCTGTTCCAAGGGCCAGATCCAGGCAGAACCTCTGCTGGAAACACCCCAGGGATGCTGTGAGGAGCACCCACGTCCACTCCCAGAGGATCTGGAGCTGAGCTGGGGCAGACCCACCTCCTTCAGCAGAGCCAGGGCACAGGAGGCTGAGCCGAACCTGCTCAGCACAGCCAGCCCTTGTTAAAGCCCACACTGCTGTGAGGAGGAGCAGAGTGAATTTCACAGAGTGAATCTGTGTGAGAGGAGCCTGCTGAGAGGCCTGCAGGGCATGGTCAGCCCTGCTCTGCTCTTGGGGCTCCCCCAGGCCCAGGCTGGTTACTGCTGGCATAGATTGATCAGGGAATGAATATCCTGAGCTGGAAGGGACCCACAAGGATTGCTGAGTCCAGCTCCTGGCCCTGCCCATCCCCCCCAGCCATCCCTGAGAGCGTTATTCAAACTCTCCTGGAGCTCTGGCAGCCTCAGGCCGTGCCCATTCCCTGGGCAGTGCCCAGCACCTTTCCCTGGTGTCCATCCCAGCGCCCCTGGCCCATCCCCAGCCATTCCCAGGCGCTGTCCCTGTCCCAGGGCAGAGCTCGGAGCTGTCCCTGAGCTGCCCCTCAGGAGCTGCACTCGTGGCTGGGATGGAGCTGTGAGGGTGAGAAGTCGGAAGCAGGGGGAGCCCTCACCTTGAGGTGCTGGCAAGGGCCGTGGACAGCCCTGCTCACACCTTGGCTGGGCAGGAGCTGCTCTCCAGCCCTCAGGGCGATGGCCCCAGAGCTGGTGGCCCTTGGCTGATTGTCCCCTTCTGCCCAGCCTGACAGTGATTCCTCATTTCAATGCACAGAGAGGGACTGGGGGAGCAATCTCCCAAATCAGAGCTGTGTGACCGTGTTCACAGGGGTCTGAGGATGAGGGAAGAGACGAGGATCTGACTCCATGTTTCAGAAGGCTTGATTGATTATTTTATTATATATATCACATTAAAACTCTACTAAAAGAATAGAAGAAAGGATTTCATCAGAAGGCTAGCTAAGAATAGAATAGGAAGGAATGATAACAAAGGTTTGTGGCTCGGCTCTCTGTCCAAGCCAGCTGACTGTGATTGGCCATTAATTAGAAACATCCAACATGGGCCAATCCCAGATGCACCTGTTGCATTCCACAGCAGCAGATAATCAATGTTTACATTTTGTTCCTGAGGCCTCTCAGCTTCTCAGGAGGAAAAATTCCCAAGGAAAAGGATTTTTCATAAAAGATGTCTGTGACAGAGCTGGGTCACTCTCCTGGCCGCTGTCACCCCCTTCATTGCTGAGCAGATCCACCCTCAGCCCCTGCTCTGGGGCCATCCCCACCTGCCCAGCCCACGGCCACCAATCTCTGGGCTTGGGCACCGCTGTCCTGAGCAAACCCTGCTCCAGGGCTGCCTGTCCTGGCTCCTGCTGCTCCCAGAGCCGCCCCAGCACCCTGCAGCAGCCCCCGAACGGGGCCGCCTCCCAGACACTGCCCTGGCCATGGATGCACCTTCTCTAACGCTTGGGAAGCTCTGGATGGCTTTTTAAACCAGGATAAAACCACCGCGTGAGGCTGAAAGCGACATTTTGGGGGCTGAGCACATGGAGGAATCACTCGAGGACGCTTCCCTGTCTCCGGAAGGTGCCGAGGAGCGATGAGGAGCAGTCGGCGCCGGGGCTGCGCTCCCGCGGGATGCAAACAAGCCCTTAACATTTCAGCGAGAGGCTCTGCTGGCGGGGTGCCGAGAGCTTCTCCGGAGCCCCCGGCGGCCGCCGCTCTCCTCGGGAAGGTGGCGGGAGGGATGAGGGGCTCCGGGGTGCCAGGGGTGGCCCCATCCCTGCCCCGGCCCCGCCGCCAGCCCCCGGCTCGGGCTGCAATTAAAGCTCACCCCGAACGCTGCATTAATGTCAGGTTTGCATCTCATTTCCCCAGCGCCAGGTAAGGAGGGGCCGGCAGGCTTGGAGAAGGATCACACGTGGCAGCTTTTAATAGAAACCCGCCCGCCTGTCACTGGCGGCTCATCATCCCTCTTGAAGCGGTTGCTAATTACCAGCGAGCCGTGTTTGTGTTTCGGGTGTGACGTTCCCCTCCGCAGCCCCGCTCCCCCCGCTCCGCTCCGCTCCCGGGGGCGCCGGCGGGGTGGGAGCTGCAGGGTGGGCTCCGGAGGGGCTCTAAGGACACGGATCCTTCAGGGATGGACTCGGGGCTGGGCTGGAAAATGGCTCCCTCCAATGCTCTCTCTTCCCTTCCCATTTTCCGTGAAGGGCAATTCCTTCGGAGCTCTCTGCAGTGTTAAAGCTGAAGTCCTGGAGCTTTGGGATCACTCCTGCCACCCCCTCCCATCCCGGTGATGCTCTGCTGGACCAGGACACCCCTGGCAACAGCTGAGGCCCGGGATCAGCCTGCCCCATGCCATTGTCCCCTGGCAGCCCTTGCCATGGCTGTGCCCGAGCTCCTGAGGACCCTATGACTTGTGACGGGCACCATCAGCTCCTCTCCTCTCCTCTCCCTCTCCTCTCCTCTCCTCTCCTCTCCTCTCCTCTCCTCTCCTCTCCTCTCCTCTCCTCTCCTCTCCTCTCCTCTCCTCTCCTCTCCTCTCCTCTCCCAGTTGCTCCCCAGGGCTGTGCCAGCTTTTCCTCCCTGGCTGAGGGGGTCCTGCTGCAGGGATGCTCTGTGGGGATGGAGGGAGCCGTTCCTCGGGGCTCTGACCCCATGGGATGCCTCCTTCACCTCTCAGCGGGGTTTGGGAGGCCTGCTGGGGGCTGAGGAGAGCCACCATTGGAGGGGGAAAGCAGGGTTGGGAAAGGAGCTGAAGCCGTTCCAGAGGTGTCCCAGGGGGTGCAATGCTGAGGGGCTCCCGCCACTGGGTCTCTCACACCTTCCCACACCCTCATGCCCAGTTTGATGTGGCAGTGAGTGCTGGAGCATCCCCACATGGCATTCCGACTCTGGAGAGGGGCTGGGGAGAGGAACTCTCTGCTGAGTCCAGTTCCAGCCATTCCCAGTGCAGGAATAACCCTTGGGAGACACCCCAAAGTGGGGGATCCCTGTGGGGGCTCCTCCTGCTCGGCTCCCTGCTCCCCTGCATGGCCCAGCTGCGTGCAGAGCTCGGGGTTCTCCCTCACTCTGGGGGCTCAGGAGGGCTCCTGCATCCCAGTGGGATCCCTTCCCTCCTCCCAGCAGCACGGGGATGAGTTGGGCTGGGAGAAGGGTGGGAGCTGTACGGGAGAGCCCCGGCTTTGCCCACCCACCTCTGAAGGCTGAGGCTGGAGAGGGGCCGAGGCAGGTGCCCCTTGAGAGGGGAGAGGCTCGGGAGGGGCATCCCCAGGCAGGCAGCGCCCCCAGGGCCGGCCGGCCCCGCTGCCACCCGGCTGAGTGACAGCTCCCAGCCCCCCGGCCCACCTCCCCCCTTGTCAATCCACTGGGGAATTATTTATCCTGACAATAGCAATTGTCTGCACGGGCCCTTCCCCCTCTCCAGCACCTACCCCAACAAAGGAAATCATCCTGATATGAAAGGGAAAATTAAATTACCCCAATAAAGACTTAGTGCTGCTTTAATGACATCACCAGACTCAGGCGCTAATTAGCTGAGTACAAAGGAAAGCTAAATGTGAAAACGTGAATTTCTGTTCCCTTTTCTCCTGTCGTGCAGTCTCGGGAGCGGGAGTCTTGGCAGGCGTGGCAGGGGGAGCTGCTCCTGCCTGGCCGGGTGGCTGCTGGTGTGTGCCAGGCTGCGGGCACTGCCCCTGCCGAGGAAAAGAGCTCCGGGAGCTTTTGGGGGAGCAGCTGGGCCCGTCTGGATCCAGCCAGGGATGCCCGTGCCTGGATCCTGCTCGCTGCCATCACCTCCGTGCTTGAATCGCTGAGTTCAGGTGCCTGCACACCTCGCAAAAGCTCACACACAGCTCACAGCGTGCCCAGCCCCGTGCCCGAGGTCCCTGTCCTTGCTCAGGGCCAGCACCGGCTGTGGGGGCATGTCCCCAGTCTGTCTGCAGGACCCTGGCACTGTCACCCCTCCCGAGCTGTGTCACCCGGCCCCCTCCCCACAGCTCACACATTTCTGCTCCCAGCTCTGGCTGCCTCCTGTGCCCTGTCCCTGCCATGGCTGCAGCCCCCGGCCCGTGGGTGGCCCTGGGGCCCGGGATCCTGCTGGGCACACCCTGACCTGAGCTGGGATCTGCACACACTGACCTGAGCTGGGATCCTGCCCTGCACACCCTGACCTGAGCTGGGATCCTGCCCTGCACACCCTGACCTGAGCTGGGATCTGCACACACTGACCTGAGCTGGGATCTGCACACACTGACCTGAGCTGGGATCCTGCCCTGCACACACTGACCTGAGCTGGGATCCTGCTGGGCACACACTGACCTGAGCTGGGATCTGCACACACTGACCTGAGCTGGGATCCTGCTGGGCACACACTGACCTGAGCTGGGATCTGCACGGACTGACCTGAGCTGGGATCTGCACACCCTGACCTGAGCTGGGATCTGCACGGACTGACCGGAGCGGCTCCGGTTTCACCTTCCTGGGACAGCGGCACGGCCACGGGGCTGCTCAGCCGCAGGATCCCGGCCTGGGGGACCCCGGCGAGCCCGGGGAGGGACAGGGAACACCCCCGAGCAGCGAGCAGCGAGCGCTGGCCCCGGGGCTGCCCTCTGGGAGCAGAGAGTGCCCGGGCCAGAGCGCTCCTGGAGTGAGTGGGGGGAATTTTGCTGTTCCCCTCTTTATTTGGGATTGGTGTTCCCTGCTGGAGGTGCTGCTCCATCGAGCCCCACTTGGGATCATTCCTGGGAATGCGCAGGGGATTCCAGCAGAGCTCCAGAGCTGCCTGCAGGTGCTGAGAGGCCGAGCTGCTCCTGCTCCCGCCCATGGCAGGAAAAGGGGGGGCTGCTAATACATAAAACATCATTTAAACGAAACTTTAAATCATCCCCAAATCCTGGGGATTCCTGCTTTCACCCAGCCCCTGGGTCAGCACCCACAGCCCTTCCCCAGCACATGGGGCCCTCCCAGAGCAATGGAGGGGGCATGTCCTGGGGGCATGTCCTGGGGGCATCTCCTGGGGGCATGTCCTGGGGGCATGTCCTGGCCCCAGCGCTGCTGAGGCCGGGCTGGCAGCGCCATCGCTCTGTCCCAGTGCCACCAGTTGCTCGCGGCCGGCCCCGGGGCGTGCCCTGGGCAGGCAGCCCTGCCCGCAGCCTGGCTGCCGGCTGTCCCTTCGGGCGGCACTCTGGGGACCAGCCAGCCCCCCGGGACGCGAGGGGACGCGGGTCACCCCCTGCCCGCCCCCGGCTCCCGCTGCCCGCTCCCTGCGGCAGGGATGGCTGGAATGCCTCCGTGCCGCCTCAAAATGACATCGCCGGTCTCCATGGCAACCCTGCTCTGCCTTTCGCCTCGGACCAGGAGCATCCTCCGCTCCATCCTGCCCGCAGGCCAGGCCGGGCACCCTGCAGCAGGGCTGCTGCCATGGATGCTCAGGCCTGGCACCCCCGCCTGCCCCTCGCCCCTGCCCTGCTGGCACTGCCACTCCCGGCTCTGCAGCCGGGGCTGGGGGGACCCACCTGGGACCCTTCTCCTCCAGCCTCCTCAGCCCCCAGCCCTTCCCCTGCTGCCTGTGCCTGGCACAGCCGTGGCACAGGGCTGGGGGAGTGGCAGGGCTGTGCTGGGATGGAGCTGGGACAGCTGGTGGCCTGTGCCATCCCAAACCCCTGAAAATCCATGGCAGGGCCCCTTGCTTTGTGTCTACCTGCTCCTGGGCATGGGGACAGAACTCTGGGGATGGGGAGAGCACCCTGGGGATGGGTAGAGAACCCTGGGGATGGGGGCTGAACCCTGGGGATGGGGAGAGAACCCTGGGATGGGGAGAGCACCCTGGGGATGGGGAGAGCACCCTGGGGATGGGGGCTGCTCCCTGGGGATGGGGCTGGCAGCCCTCTGGGCAGGGGGAGGGTGATTTTCCATGGGGATGGAGATGAGAGGTGCTCAGGCAGAGATGGCATGAGGAACAGGGACACGTGTGGAGGCACCACAGGTCCTTGTGCTCAGGGAGACACACTGGGACCAGAAGGTGTGGGGTGAATTCAGGGGTACAGGGAGCTGGCACACAGGGATGGAGCGATGGAGATGAACGTGTGTGTGTGTGTGTGTGTGTGTGTGTGTGTGTACTCAGCGACAAGCAGGGTGGTTTATGTCCCCTGATACCACATTGTCCCCTCAGACACCCTGCTGGGTGGCTCCAGGGCCACCTCGGCTCTGCTTGTGCCCTGCCGGCTCCTCAGGGAGCTGCCTTCCTCCTCCTCCTGGCCGCTTTGCCAGGTGCCTGGTACCCTCACAGCATCCCCCTGGGCTTGCTCTGGTCCCGTTATTCCCTTGCTGGATGGCAGCAGCCCCCCCTCCCCTCAGCACCCTGCCTGTGTCGTGCTGTGTGGGTGTGTTTATTTATAGGGCTGCAGCAGAGCCCGGCTGCTGCGTGGGGCCTGCAGCCCCCCACCCTGCTGGGCTCCTTCCCCGGGCTCCCTTCTTTGGGTTCCCTTCCCTGCCTCCCTTCCCTGGGTTCCTTTCCCTGGGTTCCTTTCCTGGGCTCCCTTCTTTGGGTTCCCTTCCCTGCCTCCCTTCCTGGGCTCCTTTCCTGGGTTCCCTTTCTGGGTTCTTCTCCCTGGGCTCCCTTCCCTGCTTCCTTTCCCTGCCTCCCATCTCTGGGCTCCCTTCTTTGGGTTCCCTTCCCTGGGTTCCCTCGTCTGGGCTCCCTTTCCTGCTTCTCTTCCCTGCCTCCCTTCCTGGGCTCCGTTCCCGGGTTCCTTTCCCTGGGCTCCCTCCCCTGCCTCCCTTCCCTGGGTTCCCTCCTCTGGGTTCCCTTCCCTCTCTCCCAGCCTGGGCACAGCTCAGCTGTGATGCCCTGGTGCCTGCTGGGCTGCAGGCCATGGAATCCTGGAACCAGAGGTGGGAAGGGACCTCAAAGTCCATCTCATTGCTGCCCCTGCCAAGGGCTGGGACGCATTCCACTGTCCCAGGTCGCTGCAGGCCCTTCCAGCCCGGCCTGGAGCACTTCTGGGGATCCATGTGCAGGGGGAGTCAGGTGCCAGGGATGGGATGGCTCTGGTGCCTTCCCCCAGCAGCACCATCCCCATCCCTCCTCCTGTCCTCCTGCACCGTGATTCCCGGTGGGTCAGCCCTGCTGCAGTCTCCAAGGGGTCACACGTGTCCTGTGGTCTTCTCCTGCAGCCTCACTGAGGATTTGGGGCACAGCTGGTGCTCCCAGATTGTCCCTGTCCCTGTCTGCCCAATCTCTGGGTACGAGGAGCCTGCAGGTGGCCAGGGGCCCAAGGCTGTTCTCCTGCCAGGCCCTGTGTGCTCAGCCAGGGCTCTGATGTCCTTTGGATTGCAGGGACACTTGGAGAGCCACCCAGGGCTCTGAGGAGAGC
Source organism: Calcarius lapponicus (assembly GCA_039654755.1). Taxonomy (NCBI): domain Eukaryota; kingdom Metazoa; phylum Chordata; class Aves; order Passeriformes; family Fringillidae; genus Calcarius; species Calcarius lapponicus. Next base: position 18,038,118 of record CM077476.1, on the reverse strand, counting down.
AGGATCCCGTGGTGCAGCTGGGGGGTGTGCCAGGGTGAGGCACAGAGGGGGCAATGCCCGTGCCCTGGGATGCCCAAGGGGGCTCTGGCAGCTCTCGAGCTGCTCAGGGGAGAAGTGGAGGCTCAGCAGATGCAGCTGGCACCCAAGTCCCCCCTGCACTGGGGTGGGTTGTGGGGCAGAGGGCCAGGCAGAGCAGGACCTTGCCGTACATGAAGCATCAGCTCAAAAGGAGCTGGAAAGGGGCAGGAGATGGGGCTGGGGACAGAGTGCCCTGCAGAACACAGGCTGCTGCAGGGGGTCCTGCTGGGGCTGGCAAGCTCTGCCCTGCTGCCAGAGCTGCCTGGCACAGGGGGCTGAGCTGCTGAGAGCAGCCCCTGTGCCCCGATGGCAGCAGCCACCAGACCTCCGAGGGCACCGTGCCAGGGCCAACACGTGGGACGGGGTCTGGAGCCACGGCCCGGCCCCGCTCTGCCTGGCCTCTCATTTGTTCTCATTAAGGGCTGGCAGGGTGTCTAATTAGGCAATGTGAGTGCCAGCGCCCTGCTGGCAGACACCTGTGCCGACAGCCCTCCTCCTCCTCGGCCCTGCTGTAATTACCGTGCCGGGAGATGCCGTGCCCGGCAGGACCCGCTCCGCCCGCCGGGACATGGCACCGTGCCAGGCTCTGTGCCAGCCCCGCCTGGCACCGCCTCCCCGCCGATGGGCACTCACACATCCCCATGGATGGGCACTCACACATCCCCGCTGATGGGCACTCACACATCCCTGCTGATGGGCACTCACACATCCCTGCTGATGGGCACTCACACATCCCTGCATCCCCATGGATGGGCACTCACACATCCCCATGGATGGGCACTCACACATCCCTGCATCCCCACGGATGGGCACTCACACATCCTTGCATCCCCATGGATGGGCACTCACACATCCCCACGGATGGGCACTCAAACATCCCCATGGATGGGCACTCACACATCCCTGCCAATGGGCACTCACACATCCCTGCATCCCCACGGATGGGCACTCACATATCCCCACTGATGGGCACTCACACATCCCCGCATCCCCACCAATGGGCACTCACACATCCCTGCTGATGGGCACTCAAACATCCCCGCTGATGGGCACTCAAACATCCCCATGGATGGGCACTCACACATCCCTGCATCCCCATGGATGGGCACTCACACATCCCTGCATCCCCACCGATGGGCACTCACACATCCCTGCATCCCCGCCAATGGGCACTCAAACATCCCTGCCAGTGGGCACTCACACATCCCCACTGATGGGCACTCACACATCCCCACTGATGGGCACTCACACATCCCTGCATCCCCATGGATGGGCACTCACACATCCCTGCCAATGGGCACTCACACATCCCCGCTGATGGGCACTCACACATCCCTGCATCCCCACTGATGGGCACTCACACATCCCCGCATCCTCGGGGGCACTGCCTGCATCCCGCCCTGGAGGTGCCACCAGCCACGTGTGGGCACCTCTGGGCATCCGAGGCACCCCACACATATTTTGTGTCCCTTTTCCCCATGTGCAATGCCCCGGGTACCTCAGAGCTATGGATGGAGCGAGTCCTGCCTGTGCCCGCCATGGGCACTCACCTGGGCAGCATGGGCAGGGGCACAGTGAGGACAGGGCTGCCGTGCATTCTCGTGCACTGTGCGGGGATAACAAGCCAGCGGCTGCTTTAATTAGATTAATTGGCTCCCATTCGGCTCCAGAAGAGCTGTCAGGCTGCAAGTGCGCTCCTGCTGTACCTGGCTAATTACGGCACCGCGGCCGCCGAGAGCTGGCATCGGGCAAAGCCGTGCCAGGGCGGGGCTGCTGGGCAGGGAGGGGGCTCTGGCTGCCAAAATCTACGGGAGGGAGAATGGGGAGCATCAGGAGGTCCTGAGGATGTTGCAGGCTGTGCAGAGCTGCAAGACAGCAAGGGCTGGGAGGAGCTGGAGTGCGGGGATGGGGTCTGGGAGCCCCAGGGGATTGGGATCAGAGCCAGGGCATGAGGAGGGTACCCAGGCTGGTGCTGTGCCCAGGCTCTGGGGCTAGCAGGGAGGCTGGACACCGGGATCAGTCTTTGTCCCTGCTGTCCACGCCCTGAGGAGGAGGATGGCAGCAAGCAGGGCTGGGCACCCTCTGGGCAGGGTCTCCCACAGCCGTGCCAGGCTTGAGCTCCAGCCTGGCACTGGAGCTGCTCTGAGATGCTGGCTGTTGATAAAAGCCACCCATGAGAGGAGCAAGGGGGTGACAGACTTAAAATCAGAGGCTGAGGTGAGTAGGCACCACTGCCCACAGAGCAGAGAGGGGCAGGCAGCACCGGGGGACGGGCTTTACCCTCCTATCCCCAGGCTGTTATCACAGTGCCCACTGCAGCCCTTGCTCACACGCTCTACCCGTGCTCAGGGCACTGTGTCATCCTGGAAGACCAACCCACCCTCCTCAGAGTGCCCCAGGCTGGGCAGCAGGGCAGGGCAGCTCCAGGGGGAAATGATGGAGCCCAGACCCCCCTACACACCCCATCAGACACCCCATGGCCCCTCTGGGAGCAGGACAGTGGCACCCCGAGGGTTTGCCCAGCTGGGGGGTGGCAGCAGCTCCCAGGGGTGTCTCCCAGGAGAGACCAGCAGGCAGGGATGGGTTGGGAGGGCGCACCTGCATGTGGTGTGAGCAGAACGCAGGTGATCCCGGCACTGGGACGGGCTGGACCCCGTGTGCACTGGGGCACACACAACCCTGTCTGTGCCAGCTGTGCCACAGCTGCCCTGGCATCCCTGGGGCATCCGTGGGGGATTGTGAGGGTGTGTTCATCACACAGCTCAGCAAGGACTCCCCAACCCCACTGCAGCTCCCCAGGATACCCTGCACACCTGCACAGACCCTGCAGCCCCCAAATCCCACCTGACCTGGGAAATACCAGCCTGCCACCCTCCTGAGCACAGAGCACCTCCCCGAGTGCCAGTGCAGTGCCCGGCTCTCTGCCCAGCCTCCCCCACATCGTGGCCGTGCGCCCCGGAGCCCCCGGCGCTGCCCCCGCGCTGTGCCCGGCCGGGGGGCGGCCCCGCCGGGCCACAGACGGGGGCAGCGGGAGGAAGAGGAGCGGCGAGGAGGCGAAGGCAGCCGGCTGCACGCTCAGGTGTGCGTAGGACACGTTCAGCGGGGAGCTCGTTAGCCGAGGCATCAGCAGCCCCTGCGAAGCGCTGACGCGGCTGCAGCGCGCACATCCCGGGGGCTCCCGGGGGATGCTGCGCTTCCATTCGTGCCGCACACGAGGCCCCCGGAACAGACGCGGCTCGGATGGAGTTATTTTTTCGCTGGTGAATGTTAATCCTGGCTCGGTTAATGCCTCTGCAGCGCCTCGCACGGATCCCCCCCTGCCCCACTCCAGGCTGGCTCCCACCCGGAGCATCCCAAGGCTTCCGTGGGGATGGGATGGGATGGCGAGTCAGGGGGGTCTGGAACCGCCGGCTCCGTTGCCGGGGTGGATGTGGAAAGGAGCGGGATGGTGGGAGCGCAGAAAGGGATTCCCCAGCTGGCGAGGAGGAGGAGGAGGATGTAATTGTACGGTACAGACTGAGCCTGTCAGGCGTCCCTCCGACAGCACATCCCGGGGCACCTTCACCGTAAATAATAAAGAACAGCTCGGAGAGGAGGGGATTAACAAGGACAGGCGAGGCACTTATTCCCTAATTGATGGGTTCGTATTCCTGCGGAGGCTGCAGCCACAGCCACCCTGATGGACCGCGGGCAGCGGGAGCCTCCTCCCCGCGGCTGCCGGGGAATGCAGGAGGCGAAATGCAGGAGGGGAAATGCAGGGAAATGCAGGAAAGGAAATGCAGGAGGGGAAATGCAGGAGAGGAAATGCAGGGAAATGCAAGAGGGGAAATGCAAGAGGGGAAATGCAGGAGGGGAAATGCAGGGAAATGCAGGAGGGGAAATGCAGGAGGGGAAATGCAGGTGGAGAAATGCAGGGAAATGCAGGAGGGGAAATGCAAGAGGGGAAATGCAGGAGGGGAAATGCAGGGAAATGCAGGAGGGGAAATGCAGGAGAGGAAATGCAGGAGAGGAAATGCAGAGAAATGCAGGAGGGGAAATGCAGGAGGGGAAATGCAGGCAGGAAATGTAGGCAAGGAAACTGCAGGAAGAAAAATGCAGGAAGGAAAATGCAAGCAGGAAAATGCAGGCAGGGAAATTGCAGGAAGGAAAGTGAAGGAAGGAAAGTGCAGGCAAGGAAATGCAGGCAGGGGAAACCAGGCAGGGAAACGCAGGAAAGGGAAATTGCAAGAAGGAAAATGCAGGAAGGAAATTGCAGGCAGGGAATGGCAGGCAGACAAATGCAGGAGGGGAAATGCAAGGAAATGCAGGAGGGGAAATGCAGGAAGGAAAATGCAAGAAGGAAAATGCAGGCAGGGAAATGCAGGAGGGGAAATGCAGGCAAGGAAAATGCGGGAAGGAAAATGTGGGCAGGAAAGTATAGGCAGGAAAGTGCAGGAAGGAAAATGCACTTGGGGAGATGCAGGCAGGAAATTGCTGTCAAGGAAATTGCAGGAAGGGAGATGCAGGAAGGGGAAATGTAGGAAGGAAAATATGGGCAGGGGAAACCAGGCAGGGAAATGCAGGCAGGGAAATTGCAGGAAGGAAAATGCAGGAAGGAAAATGCAGGAAGGGAAATGCAGGAAGGGAAATGCAGGTAGGGAAATGCAGGTAGGGAGATGCGGGCAAGGAAATTGCAGGAAGGAAAATGCAGGAAGGAAATGCAAGAGGGGAAATGCAGGCAGGGAAAGTGCAGGCAGGAAAATGCAGGCAAGGAAATTGCACGAAGGGAGATGCAAGAAGGGGGATGCAGGAAGGAAACTGCAGACAGGGAAATTCAGGGAAGGTAATGCAGGCAAGGCAATACAGGCAGGGAAGTGCAGGAAGGGAGATGCAATCAGGGAAAATGCAGGCAGGAGAAAGCAGGCAGCTCCAGGGCACAGCAGGATCTGGGGCACAGCACCAGCACAGAGAGAGGATGAGAGCCCCATCTCATGGGATTCACCCTCCCCTGGATCTTGGGGCCTAGCCAGGTCTCGGTGGTTTTCCTCTCTTCCTTGGTTTAACCCCTTTTCTACGAAATCTTTAGAGGAGGGACCAAAGTCCTGGTGCCTTGCCCCATCCCTTGCTCTCAGAGGTTGGGCTCAGGTTGCTCCACCTGCTTTGCCCAGGATTTGGGGCATCCCAGCTGGGCAGAGGGGGGAGCAGGATGGGGTCCAAGACAGCTTGAATTTACACGTGGGTTTAGCTGAGCTAAAAGCAGCTCTGGGAGGAGGCTGGGCCACTTTGGGAGATATAATTATGTATAAAAAAAAAAAGCTTATTTTTGTCCCTGCAGGGAGGGGCTGTGTCCAGCTCTGCCTCTCGGGATGTGCTGGGACACATTGGGACCCCAGGCCCGGCTTGGCCACTGTGGGGTGTCCCCTGCTGGCCAGTGCCAGGGCTGGTGCCTGTTCCAGCAGCGTGGCCTGCTTCCCGTCCTGGATTACCCTCTCCCCACCAGCGGGAGGGGGAAGAGCTCCCCGAGTGCCAGATGGTGCCGTTTAATTCCTTTTCTGGGTGAGGCTGGAATCTGTTTGTGCCCGTGTGAGCAGGACCCCGGGAGAGCAGCGCAGGCTGTGAACCTCCAGCCTTTGGGCACAGCAATTCCCCTCTGGAAACGGGAGCAGAGCGTTCCCAAAAGCTCCTCCTGAGCTGCAACCCCCCCCTCACTGCACGGGGCAGGGCGAGCCTGGGCACCCCAGCCCCTTTTAGGGGGTTTGCCCTGGTGATCCCCTTTGCCCTGGTGATCCCCCTGCCCTGCCTGCAGCCCTGCCAGCTTTCCCAGAGCTGGGATGCGGGAGCTGAGGAAGAGGAGGGGTGAGGAAGGCAGGAGATGTGTGTGCAGGCAGCGGTTTCCCAGGTGCTGCTGCCAGATTGCTGCCCGTGGGCCTCCACTCAGCTCACAATTATCTGGGGTAATGGCAGGGGAGGGTGACCCAGATAGCAGGGAGGAGGATAATAAGGAAGATGTAACCGAGGCTTTGGGAAAAGGGAAATGGGGGGGGGGACATGAGAGAGGGAGGAGAGAAGCTCTGGGATGAGCCCTGAGCTGGGATGCTGATCCAGCACTGCTTGGAGCATCCCCATGGCCCACGTCAGCCCTGATCCAGGTAATGCACCCCTGGTAAGCAAAAATATCCTTTCCTGGATCGATGGCCCTGCAGGGTTTGGGGTGGAACAGGGGGCAGGCAGAGGACAGGGCTGGCAGCTGTGTCCCAAATGGAATTTTCCTTCCCTGGTGAGCTGGGATGAGTGTGGGGGGTTGTGCTGGGATGCAGCTCTCAGCATGGAGCTGTCCCCAGGTGTCACTGCCCCTCCAGGGGCCTTTGCTGGAGGGCACCTTGGGGACAGCACCTGCAGGGCAGCACAGAGGGGCCTGGGGCTCTGCCCCCCTCCCCAGGGACCCACGCAGCAGTTCTGGGCACAGCCAGGGTGACATTCCACCATAAATCTCCAGCCCTCGGCCATCAGCCCTGCTCCACCAGGCGCTGAGGAAGCAGAGGTGGGAGCCAGAGCTCGTCCATCACCCACAGAGGTGTCCCCACGCTGCTGCCACCTGCTCTGGCCACCTTGGCAATCTTCTGGGGCTGATCCCAGGGGGAATTCTGCCTGTCCCTGCCCCTGGCTGCAGCTCCTGTCCCTCAGCCCATCCTGGGCTGGGGCAGAGCTCATTGTCCCCTCTCCAGTGGCACTTTGGAGTTGATTTTCTGCACCTGGGAACACAGAGGACCAAAAGTGGGCACTGCCCATCCCAGCCAGCAGGGCAGGGCTCCTCATTCACAGTCAAAGAAACTGGGAATGCTGTGGGGTCAGGCCAGCAGTCCCAGCACAGCAGGACAGCCCTGACCTGTCCCCATGGCACGGTGACACAGAGGTGACACTCACAGCACAGAGAAAGGCTCCAGCATCTCTGGTTCTCAGCTCTGAGTTGCTGCTGCCCCCAGTGAGGCACAGGGTCTCACTCCAGGCTCTATCTGGGAGCAGAGCCTGCCCTGACCCTGCAGGAGGAGCAGCCCAGGGACAGGAGGTGCAGGAAGGGGGCCGTGTGCTCCCTCTGGGTGTGGTGGGGGGGCTGCTGCTGGCCCCAGGGAGGGTTTTGGCCGGGAAGGAGCTCCTGGGGTGGGAGATCATCGCTCTGGGCACGGCAGAGAACCCTGGAGCAGCAGCAGCAGCACTCCCAGCAATCCTGGCTCATCATCGTGTGATATTTAAGTGGCAGAAGAGAAAATAAAGCAGGGGAGGGTGGGATGAGGATGAGGATGAGCTGGAGGGAAGGGAGGAGCTGCCCCCCTTCCCTCCCACACCTCCCCACAGCTTTGGGGGACTGGGTGGGCTGGGGTGACGCTGGTGGGGGGCCAGGCTGGGTTTTGAGGGGGGGACACCAGGGAAGGAGGACGATGTGTTCTGTGACAGGCTGGAACGTGACTCAACGTCACCTACTTTCCACCACGACAACTTCTGCTGCTTCATCTTCTCCGCGCAAATCTGGGGCTCAGGGAGCTCCAAACGTGGCTCTGGAGGGAGGTTAAGGGTAGGGCCCATGAGGAGGAGGAGGAGGATGAGCTTCTTCCCCTTTCCCTCTGCTCCTGAGCTGCCTCTGAGGGTGCGTCCGCCCCAGGGAAGGGAGCACCGAGAGCCCTGCAAAGCCACTCTTTTATTAATTGAATATTCAATTTTCAAAATAACCTTGAGGAACTAAATGAAGAGGCTGGGAAGAGATAGCTAATTGTCAGCTGCACCTGCTCGGCACACAACCACGAAAATGCTGCTTCCAGCTTCCTTCCAGCCCACTCACACAATTGAGAGGATTTTTTCCCTTGAGCAGTTTATGTCAGTGCAGAGGGCACAACAGAGGGCAGGCCATGAGGAGCCAGAACTGTGGGCACCCCCATGGGGTGTGAGGGGGAGATGGGGCTGCCAAAGCTGGCAAGTGGCTCATCTGCCCCTGGGGGATGATTTTTGTAGGGCTGGGAGGGCGGGTGGGATGTGCAGGGGCAGGCAGGGATGTGTGGGTGCTGCACCTTGGGGTGCCACGCTGCCAGTGCCCCCAAACTGTGCTGGTTCTGTGGGGGATGCAATGGCCACAGGGGCTGCAGGGGTTGGGGACACCCCAGCATGTCCCCAGAGCCACCAGGACAAGGCTGGAGCTCTGTTTCATGACTACCCACAGTGCTGGTGCAGGCTGATCCCTCCTTCCTTTGGGCAACATCCCCACCCCTGCAGCAGAGCCACATCCTGAGCCTGCCCTCACTCAGCTGGCATCCCTCTGTGCCAGCTCTCTCCATCCATGGGGCAGCAGGAGCAGCATGACTGCCCTTCCTGGGGGTGCTGAGCCCCCCAGCCTGGCCCTCCTGGGCATCCTGAGCCCTCCAGCCTGGGCATCCTGGGCATCCTGAGCCCTCCAGCCTGGGCATCCTGGGGGTTCTGAGGTCACCCAGCATCCCGGGGGTGCTGAGCTCCCCAGCCTGGGCACTGCCAGTGTGATCATTGAGGAGGTGCTGAGCCCTCCAGCCTGGGCACTGCCAGTGTGATCATTGAGGAGGTGCTGAGCCCCCCAGCCTGGGCACTGCCAGTGTGATCATTGGGGGGTGCTGAGCCCCCCAGCCTGGGCACTGCCAGTGTGATCATTGGGGGGTGCTGAGCCCTCCAGCCTGGGTGTCCCAGGGGTCCTGAGCCCTTCCAGCCTGGACATCCCAGGATTTTGAACCCCCCAGCCCAGCTGGGCATCCTGGAGGTTCTCATGCCCTGTTGCCCCAGGATATCCCAGGGGTTCTGAACCGGTTTTTTATTCCAGGTGCTCTGAACTGTCCTCCCCATCCCGGCCAAACGGGGGGTTCTGGTTCAGCTCCCCAGCCTGGCAATTTGGGATTCTGACCCAGAATCCCAGTCTGGGAAGGGAAGGGAAGGGAAGGGAAGGGAAGGGAAGGGAAGGGAAGGGAAGGGAAGGGAAGGGAAGGGAAGGGGAAGGGAAGGGAAGGGAAGGGAAGGGAAGGGAAGGGAAGGGAAAGGGAAGGGGCAGCATCCTCCGGCGGGTTCGGGCCCCGGGGGCAGCCGGCCCGGGGCTGATGCCTCCTCTCGGCGGCCCCGCTCCCTCCGAATCGCTGCCTGCCTCCACACTCGGCTGCATTAATAATCAGCCGGCTGATGGGGAAGGATTTACCAGCTGTTTTTCATGACTCCATTGGCCTCAGATAAATCAGGGAGGGGGTGTCGCTTGGCGCTTGCCAGGGGCCTGATGGATGGTGCCGAGCGAGCGGATCGCTCACACGCTGACACTCGCGGGCTCTGTCAGCCTGCCGGGGAGCGCTCCAGTGATTAATGGCCCCCAGTCCAAGCGCGGGGGAATCGCCGGGGTGGTACCCAGCCCTCGCCACCTCCCCAGCATCGCCCCGCCCCGGCTCTGCCCCCGCGGGGAGCTGCTGGAGGGGACCCCATCCCCTTCTATCCCAATCTTTCCCCATCTTGCCCAGTTTGCCCAGCTTGCCCAGCTTGCCCAGCAGCCGGGGCTGGCGTGGGCAGCTCCGCCAGGCGCGGCTGCAGGATGGAGATTAGCTCGAAAAGAGCTGAGCACACACAATATTTCCAAAGCAATTGCAAGCGAAGCAGGGAGCAGCTGTGGGCTGAGCAGCCCTGCCTCCCTCAATTCCGGCAACATCTGGACGCGGCAGCTGTGCCGGAGAGCGAAACCTGTTCGGGGCCGAGGGGAAGCGTGCGGGACCCCATCGCTGGTGATGGGAAACCTGCCTGCGGCTGCGGGTCCCTGCGGGCCGGAGAATCCTCCAGGGGCACCATCCCCTCCCTGCGCTTCGGGGGCGGGGCGCGGGGGGAGCCCCTCCAGCCCCCATCGCACTGGGGAGGGCTCCGGCCCCGTTCCCAGGGAGCCCTTCCCTGCCCCAATTACCCCGGGAAGGCACCGGCCCCGTTCCCGGGGAGCCCTTCCTGCCCCCAATTACCCCGGGAAGGCACCGGTCCTGATCCTGGGATCTGGAAGAGCCCCTCCAGCACCCTTTGAGCTGGGAAAGCACCAGCCCCACTCCCTGGGAGCTGGGGGAGACCCTCCTGCACCATCACCCCAGGAAGGCATCTGCTCCATCCTCTGGGAGCTGGGGGAGACCCTCCTGCACCTATCAGTCCAGAAGGGCACCGGCCCCATTCCCGGGGAGCCGGGGAAGCCGCTGCCCTGGGAGCTCGGCAGAGGGGACCAGCGCTCCCTGCTCGGGCTCGTTTGTGGTCTCTGTGGGGCAGGGACCCCCCCGTGGGTGCCCCAGGAGGGGCTGGGGGTCTCCGTGGGGAACTCTGACCCTCTGGGCAGCGTTTCTGGGGCTGGAGGAGGCTCCAAAGGAGAACGTTCCAGTGAGCCTGGCCCCAGCGTGGGGGAGGATGTTGGAGCTCAGGGATTGCAGCCGGACACCAGGGGCTGCTGTGACCCCCCGGGAGCGAGGGGGGGCCCCAAGGCAGGGTCCCCAACAGAGCAGACCTTGGTACTGTTGGTGGCAGTGCTGCAGTGTGAGCGGTTGGCAGCTGGTGCCACCTCCCAGCCCCACGTGGAGCGAGCTGCTGGCACACAGGGTGTCCCCTGCCCCTCTGGCCTGCCCTGGGGCACTGGGGAGCTGTGCCTGTCCCCATGAGCCCCCACTGCCCTCCTGGGCAGTCCTTGGGTCCCGAGGCAGAGCCATCTCCTGGTGCCAGCCGTGCTGTGTGTGCCAGGCTGGCACCAGCAGGGGCTGTTTCACAGCCGGAGCCTCCTGGAGGCCAAACCCACGGAACAATTCCATTTAACCTGGGGCAGGAGCAGCGGTGCAGGTGGCAGTGCTGCCTCTGTGGGCACAGCAGCTCCCAGTTCTGCAGCCCCCCCCCCCGTGCCCCCCAAGCCCTGCTGGGCTCTTTGTGTGCCCCTGGGAGCTGCCAGCCCTGCAGGATGGGATGTGTGGGTGCAAGGGGCAGGAGAGGAGCTGGAGGGGGCATTTTCCCTGGCCATGCCAGGGGACAGCTTCCAGCAGGAGCTCTGTGGGCACTCTGTGGTGCTGGGGACATGGCTGCAGCTCCTCAGTGTCCCCAGCTGCACAGGCAGTGCCACCCCTGGGCAGAGGGCACAGGCAGTGCCAGGCCAGCACAGCCCTCCACAGCTGGGCTGCCAGGTGATGCCCCAACCAGGCTCCTGCCAGGCCTGTGGTCCCATCCCTGCCCAGCTCTGGTCGCTGCTGCCTCGTGGCTCTGCACGGGGCTGCTGAAACATCCACAGCCCAGTCCCCTTGGAAGAGTGCTGTGCTGTGTGTGTTGTCTGTCCTGTGTGTCCTGTGTTGTGTGTGTGTGTGTGTGTGTGTGTGTGTGCTGTGTGTGCTCTGCGTGTGCTGTGTGTGTGCTGTGTGCTCTGTGTGTGTGTGCGCTCTGTGTGTGTGTGTGTGTGTGTGTGCTCTGTGTGTGTGTGCGCTCTGTGTGTGTGTGTGTGTGTGTGTGCTCTGTGTGTGTGTGTGCTGTGTGTGCTGTGTGTGCTGTGTGTGTGTGTGTGTGCTGTGTGTGTGTGCTGTGTGTGTGCTCTGTGTGTGTGTGCTGTGTGTGCTGTGTGTGCTGTGTGTGTGTGTGTGTGTCCTGTGTGTGTGCTGTGTGTGTGTGCTGTGCGTGTGCTCTGTGTGTGTGTGTGTGTGTGTGCTGTGTGTGTGTGTCCTGTGTGTGTGCTGTGTGTGTGTGTGCTGTGTGTGCTGTGTGTGCTGTGTGTGCTGTGTGTGTGTGTCTGTGTGTGCTGTGTGGTGTGTGTGCTCTGTGTGTGTGCTGTGTGTGTGTGCTGTGTGTGCTGTGCTGTGTGTCCTGTGTGTGTGTGTGTGTGCTGTGTGTGTGCTGTGCTGTGTGTGCTGTGTGTGCTGTGCTGTGTGTCCTGTGTGTGTGCTGTGTGTGCTGTGCTGTGTGTGCTGTGTGTGTGCTGTGTGTGCTGTGTCTGTGTGTGCTGTGTGTGTGTCCTGTGTGTGTGCTGTGCTGTGTGTGCTGTGTGTGTGCTGTGTGTGTGTGTGTGTGTGTGTGCTGTGTGTGTGTGTGTGTGTGTCCTGTGTGTGTGTGTCCCTGTGTGTGTGCTGTGCTGTGTGTGCTGTGTGTGTGCTGTGTGTGTGTGTGCTGTGTGTGTGTGTGCTGTGTGTGTGTGTGCTGTGTGTGTGTCCTGTGTGTGTGCTGTGTCTGTGTGTGCTGTGTGTGTGTGTGCTGTGTGTGTGTCCTGTGTGTGTGCTGTGTGTGCTGAGCTGTCCTATGTGTGCTGTGCTGTGTGCGCTGTGCTGAGCTGTGCTGTGCCATTCTGTGGTGCCCCTGCTTGTGCTGCCTGAGCAGGGATCCCCCCACCCCTATACCCAACCTGGAACACCCCCTGGCACGGAGGGAGGTGACAGGCCAGGGACAGGGGCTGGGCTGTCACCTGAATGTTCTGGTGACAAGGGATGGGTTGAGGGTAGGGGAGGAGAAGGGTGGGAAGGAGCACTGTGTGGGCATGGGTGTGGATGTTTCCACAATGTCCCCCAGCAGAGAAGGGACAGGAGCACCAGCAGCCCCGAGCTGGCCCCGGCATCAGCTCTGCAGCGTCTGGAAGCCTCTGGCTGGGCACGATGGGGATGGGCATGAGCAATGCAGGTCAGGGACTGCAGGTGACCCCGCTGGATGCTCCCATCCCTCACCCCCCGCCACCGCCCAGCTGAGCCCCCTGCCCTCCGTGTGGCGCTCCGCGGGGTGGCACCGGGAGTGTGACCCGCCGGTGGCCCGGGCACTGCCCCGAGGGCCGTGCGGGCGGCGGCGGGGGCCGTGCCGGGGCTGCCGGGGAGCCGCTCCCTCCCCGGTAATTGCGGAGCGTTCTCCGCGCTGCCGCTTTCCATGGCAACGCCAGCCCGGCGCGCCGCAGCCTCGCAGCCTCGCAGATCGTTCCGAAAGGTCACCCCGAGGGGCGGGGGGCTCCACATCCTCCGGGAATGCGAGGGGGGACAGGGAGGGGAGCACAGCCCCCACCAGAGGATGGGCCCGCCGGGTGCCTGAGGGTGGCTGAGCTGCTGTAGGGAAATTGGGAACTGGGCATGGAGGTGGGCCCGGGCTCTGGGGGGGCACACCGGGGTGTGGGGCAGCCTGTGGCACCGCGGGGTACCAAGGGGAACAGCAGCCCCAACCCCAGCTCCTGCTTTGCTGGGAACTGAAGGTGACCCACAGCAGCACTGTCCAGATGGGTGGCAGTGCCACCGGTGCCCCTGTGTCCCCAGGGTGACTCCCTCCTACCCCTGACTGCCAGAACGACCAACATTCCTGTGCCCACTGCTAACCCAGGCTTGGCATGGATACCCCACCCCCAGGCTTGGCAGGGATACCCCACCCCAAGCTTGCAGGGATACCCCACCCCAAAATTGGCAGGGATACCCCACCCCAGGCTTGGCAGGGATACCCCGCCCCAAACTTGGCAGGGATACCCCACCCCAGGCTTGGCAGGGATACCCCACCCCAAACTTGGCAGGGATACCCCACCCCAAACTGAGGTGCCGCTGAGTTTTGGGAGCTGTGCTGGCTCTGGGTCAGGTAGCCCAGCACCAATCCTGCCAGCCAGCACAAGCTGCAGGGGTTTGGGTGCCCACCTGGACAGCAGGGCATGGAGAAGGAGCCGAGCTCCTCACATTCCCTTTTCCAGGACCCCTCCCGTGCCCCCACAGCCTCGGCAGCCCCGGGGAGCCGCTGGGGTTAAATATTCAGGAGCACTCGCTGTGCACATTTTGTAAAGATCAAGCGGCTCCCAGGCCCGGCAGTTCCCTTCCCCTGCTGCCGGGGATGCGCCTTAATGAGTTTGCAGAATGATACATTTTTAAAGTCATTATTTCCGGCCCTGTTCAAAGTCCCGGCATTTCCTCTGCTCCAGTTGCTCTGGCGGCCGCCCCGCTGTGCCCCCCTCGGGACAGACCCCAACAGGGGGGCACCCACGGGGATGGGGCACCTGGGGAGGGGCACGGGGCTGTGGGGGTGGAGCAAACCCATCTCCTCCCTGTGCTGCTGCAGGACTCTGAGTGGGCTGGGGGTGCCCTGGGGACATGGGGACACGGATCTCTGTCCTACCTGGGGACATAGGGACACGGATCCCTGTCCTTCCTGGAGCCATGGGACATGGAACCCTGTCCTTCCTGGAGTAATGGGACATGGATCCCTGTCCCTTCCTGGAGCCATGGGACATGGATCCCTGTCCTTCCTGAAGCCAATGGGACATGGATCCCTGTCCTTCCTGGAGTAATGGGACACTGTTCCCTGCCCCTCCTTTGGGACAGGGACACAGATCCCTTCCCTGCCTGGGGACACAGGGACATTGATCCCTGTCCTGCCTGGGGGACATGGGGACATGGATCCCTGCCCTGCCTCATGACAGGGGAAATACTGATCCCTGTCCTTCTCTGGGGGGCAATGGGGGCAGTGATCCCTGCCCTGCCTGGGAACGTGGGGGCAGTGGGGATATCGATCCTGCCTTGCCTGAGGGCATGGGAATGATGATCCCTGTCCATCCTGGCTCTCAGGGATGCTGATCCCCTGCCCTGCCTTGTCCATCCTGGCTCTCAGGGACGCTGATCCCTGCCCTGCCTGGTGAATATTGGGATTTCCATCCCTGTCCTTCATACTGTCACAGGGACAGGGATCCCTGCCCTGCTCTGGGGTATGGTGAGGACTGATCCTTTCCATGCTGTGGGATATGGGAGCACTGATTCCTTCCCTGCTTGGGGCCCAGCCAGACACTGATCCTGCCCTAGTGGGAAATTGGAATATTGATCCCTGGCCTTCCTGGGTCAGAGGGCACTGATCCCTGTCCTGCTTTGGGACAGGGACACTGATCCCTGTCCTGCTTTGGGACAGGAGCAACTGGTCCCTGCTGTGCCTCACAGTAGTGGGGAGGGGACATTGATCCCTGTCCTTTGAAAGCTCAGGGGAGCACTGATTCCTGCCCTGCCTGGGGACATGGATCCTGTCCCTGCCTAGGGACACAGGGACATGGATCCCTGCCCTCAGTGGGGACACAGGGACATGGATCCCTGCCCTTGATGGGGACACAGGGACATGGATCCTGTCCCGCCTGGGGACACAGGGATATGGATCCTGTCCCCACATGGGGACACAGGCACATGGATCCCTTCCCTGCCTGGGGACACAGGGACATGAATCCTGTCCCCACATGGGGACACAGGGACATGGATCCCTGCCCTGCCTGGGGCCATGGGGAGATGCTGGTCCTTTCCCTGCTCTGGGGACAGCTCAGGCAGTGCAGCACAGCTCCCTTGGCAGCTGCACCAGGCAGGTGCAGGGGCAGGGGCCCAGCAGAGCCCCCCAGCAGCGGCCCCCCGCTAATTGTGGGTCTGCCTGCACTTAATGACAGCCTTGGGAGCAGGCAGCAGCTGGGAAGTGCCATGGAAACCACCCCAAAGCTGTGCCCAGCCTGGGCAGGGGGATCTGGGACCCAGCATCTGTTTCTGCCCCCCTCCCTCCCCAGCACCATCCCTGCTCCCAGCCCCTCTCCAGCCTTCCCTCTCTCCCCCTGCCCACCCTCTGCCTCCTGCTTGGGAACACACAGGAAGTTTTCAGGTTTGACCAGATATTTCAGCCCTGAGAGGGCTGAATCCCAGACAGCAGCAGGGGATGAGACTTGGTGTAGAAATTTGGGGACTGGTGATGCCACCCCTGATGTGCTGCTCTCCTGTGTCACCTGCACCTGTCCCAAACATGTCCCAAATCTCCCAAATCCTCCACCCAGGTGTTGGCAGCTGGCTCTGGCCATGAGCTCTGTGCTGGCACGTTCAGGGCAGGGGGGATTGAGGTGCACCAGCCCCTGTGGTGCCAGCCTGGCTGCTGGGTGACCCCTGCAGTGTCACCTCTGTGCTGGGGACAGGCTGCGCCCGGGGAGTGACCCCAATTCTCATCCATCCATGGGATGAAGCGCTGGAAATGGGGCTCAGGTGCCTGCCTGGAGCTGCAGGGAGGGCAGAGGGTCCCAGGGACTGTCACCTTGTCCCTCCCCACTGTCTGCCTTTGGCCAGTGAAGAGATTCTGCAGCAAACCAGGATGTGCTTTTAGGGACATTTCTCAGCTTCAGGGACATTTCTCAGTTTTAGGGACATTTCTCACCTTCAGGGACATTTCTCAGCTTCTCCAAGGCCTTGGAAAGCTGCTGGATCCATAATCTTCCCCACAGGGAGCCTGGCACCTTTGGGAGAGGTCACTTTTGTAGGCAGCTCACCCAGCCTGGGGAGGGGACCTGGGGCCTTCCTTGTCACCTGCAGCCCCTCATGTGGCCGTCAAGGTGGGAGTGCGAGGGATCACCTGGGAGGTGCCACCAAACTCAGAGCCCCTTGGGCAGGCCCAGTGCCACAGGCTGTCTCTGGTGGTGTCACCTTGGGGACAGCAGAGTGACACAGCTGGCTCGTGGCCCACACCAGAGGGAGAGAGGCCTGGGGTGGTGCTGGGTGGGACACGGCTGGTGGCAGGGCTCGCTGGGGGTCCCCCTCCTGGCTTCTCAAACACCCCTGAGAGGTGCCCAGGCTCCTTTAGCCACCCAAAAACCTGGGTGGCAACACCAGCACTGGTGCCTGTGCAGGGATTTTGGGGTGCATCCCATCCTGTGGGCCACCGGGGGCTGCCCAGAGGGGCCGGGGCCATCAGCTGGGGGCTCCCTTGTCCCGCGGATCCGGGGGCAGCGCACGGGCTGGGGACAGCGCCGGTGGCTGGGGACAGCGGGCTGGGGACACCGCGGGGCTCTGCAGCCACGGCTCGGAGATGCAGAGATAGCGGTGCCTCCGGCCTCGGTAAATTATCTCGCCTCGATGTTCATTAATCAACAATTCTTATGTAAACAGACACATCCCGAGCTCTGCTTCCCGTCACCTTGGCAACAGCACAGAGCCGACCCTGGCTCGGGATGTGCTCCGAGCTCCCACCTGGGCCACAGCCCCGCCTGCAACTTTTTGCCTGCTCCCTTTTCCTCCCACAAGGAGTCTTCAGGGCCCTGGACCTCCTCAGCTTTGGATCCTGGGCCTCCCCGCCCCTGAATCCCGCACCTCCCTATTGGGGCATCACTGACATCAGTGTATCCTGGACCTTTGGATTGTTGGATCCTGGATCTCCCCATCATTAAATCATGGACTTCCACAACATTTGATTCTGGACCTCTCTGTTGCTGCATCCTGGATCCCTCAATCATGGGATCAAGGTCCTCTCCAGCACTGGGTCCGGGACCTCCCCAGTTGTGGGATCATGGATCTCTCCAGCAGTGGATCCTGGACCTCCCAGTCATGGGACCATGGATCTTTCCAGCAAAGCATCCTGGATCCCCTAATCATGGGAGCATGGTCCTCTCCATTGCTGCATCCTGGACCCTCCCAATCATGGGATCGTGGATCTCTCCAGCACTGCATCCTGGATCCCTCAATCATGGGATCATGCTCCTCTCCAGCAGTGGATCCTGGATCCCCTAATCATGGGATCATGCTCCTCTTCATTGCTGCATCCTGAATCCCTCAATCATGGGATCATGGATCTCTCCATTGCTGCATCCTGGACCCCTCAATTATGGGATCATGCTCCTCTCCAGCCCTGCATCCTGGACCCCTCAATCATGGGATCATGCTCCTCTCCAGCACTGCATCCTGGACCCCCCAAGCCATGGGATCATGCTCCTCTCCAGCACTGCATCCTGGCCCTCCCCATCTCCAGCCCCTGGAGCAGGGAGCAGCAGCCTGGCTGCCACCACGGGCACGGCCAGGACCTGGAGAACTCCTCCCTCGGGGATGGTGCTGGGCACAGGAATGTGGCAGTGCCCCAAAGGCACAGCTGGGCTCACAGGCTGGGGGGGCAGCGACCTTGAGGTGCATCCCTGAACCCTCCCCAGCCTCCCACTGCTCATCCCTGTCCCCAAGGTCTCTCTGGAAAGCTCTCACAGTGGATATTTTGTCCTCTCTCAGGACAAAAGCAAGTCCCTGAGCTCTCTGAGGATCCAGCAGGAGCTGCCAGAGCAGCAGGGCCCTGCTGCCTCCCAGGGCTGCCCCCCAGCAGGACAGCTCTGGCACGGAATGGGAAAGCCCTGCATGGGGGCTGATAGAAGCCAGAGGAGCCCAAGTCATTTAAGGTTGAAGAGAAATGTTAAAGACAGCAGGAAAAGCAAACATTAGTGGTAGCCATGCAGCTGAGGGGAATAGGAAGGGCTTTTACAAATATATCAAGGGGAAAAGGAAATACTGGAGAGTCAAGACAAAGTAGGCCCATTAATAAATGAGGAAGGATATTAAATTAATGATGATTCTCAAATGGCTGAGTTAGTGAACTACTTATTGAGAGCTGCCTTTAACAAGAACAACAAGGCAAAGTGGCTGAGACAATCAGAAAGCAGCCAAGGGTGCTGGAATTGTCCCACATGGAGCAAGGGCAGGGGACAGCTGGGTTCCTAGCCCTGGGTGCAAATGCCAGGGCTGAGCACCCCATCCATCTCCTCCCTGGCAGGAGCACAGAGAGGGAGTGTCTGGAGCAGCTGATGCTTAGCAGGAGGCCCAGGGTGAATAAGGGGTCTGGGGGGGACCCTGGCTCCTCCTTGGAGCAGGATGGGACCACAGAGGTGCAAAGGAGAGTCCCCAGGTGCAGCTCTGATGAATCCAGCCTTGGGAACCCCAGGAACAGCTCCTGCACTGAAATGGGGTGAGGGGAGGGTTCAGGGAGCAGGGGCAGAGCTCTCCTGGCTCATTTGGGTCTGTCCCTGGAAAATCAGCCCCTCCAAGCTGCCCTGACTCTGTTAATCCTCCCTTTTGTTTGCACTGCATCAGCCAGGGGCTGCTCCTGGGCCCACAGGAAAAGCTCTGGGAAGGAGAATTTCTGTCCTAGGAAGAGAGAAATGCCCGAATCCCCTCAGCTGCTGCTGGCTGGAGAGGGCTGGTTGGACCTCTGGCATCAATTCTGGGCAGGATTGATCCCTGCTCATGCATCCCCTGGGCACTGTGGGTCAATCCCCTGGGCTGTGCCTGCTGAGGGGCCAGGGGCAGCTGAGGGACAGCTGGGACAGTGTCCCACGTGTGGCATCCCTTTCTGTGTGGGGTGTCCCAGACACCGGGAAAGGTGCTTGGTGCCCTCCTGGGTACCCTTGGCTGGGTTCTGTGGGATGGGATGGGATGGGATGGGATGGATGGATGGATGGATGGATGGATGGATGGATGGATGGATGGATGGATGGATGGATGGATGGGATGGGATCCATGGGATGGGGTGGGATGGGATGGGATGGGATGGAATGGGATGGGATGGGATGGGATGGGATGGGATGGGATGGGATGGGATGGGATGGGATGGATGTACATCCCCAGTGGGGCTGGACTGAGATGCGGCACCTCTCCTGAGACCGTGGGGCTCAGCACACCCTGCCCAGCCCCTCCTGCCCTGCCTGGAGGAGGTGCAGGAGCCCTGGGGCTCACAGGGCTGAGGGCTGATCCTTCCCTTTGCAGGAAGGATGCCTGCCCAGCCGGGAGCTGTCCCGTGGCCGTGCCATCTGACAAAGGGCTCTATGGGGGACAATGTCCGGGAAACAGGGCCCTTGTCAATGTTTTATGGGCCCGGGGCTCCCCAGGGTGTGTTTACGGGGCAGTAAATGAAAGCACTCAGCCAAGTGACATTTGTGTTCTGCAAATGCGATTATTATGCATGATTAGCAGCCAAGTGCACTGCAAAACCCACACTGCCGGCGGGGAGGGGCGGCTCCGGCCCCGGGGGGGACTCCTGCTCCCCACAAAAGCTTCGGGGAGCTCCCGATCCCCACACAACCCCAGGGAGCTCCTGCTCCCCACAAAAACCTTGGGGGGCTCCTGCTCCCCACAAAAGGCCCCAGGGAGTTCCTGCTCCTCACAAAGGCCTCGGGGAGCTCCTGCTCCTCACAAAGGCCCCAGGGAGCTCCTGCCCCGCACAAAGGCCTCGGGGAGCTCCCAGTCCCCACAAAGGCCTCGGGGGGCTCCTGATCCCACAAAACTTCGAGAGCTCCTGCTCCCCACAAAGCCTCGGGGGGCTCCTGATCCCACAAAACTTCGAGAGCTCCTGCTCCCCACAAAACTTCAGGAGGCTCCTGCTCCCCACAAAGGCCTCGGGGCCTCCTGCTCCTCACAAAGGCCTCGGGGGGCTCCTGCGTCCCAAAAAAACCTCTCCCCGGGTTCTCCTGCTCCCCACAACACCCCCGGGGAGCTCCTGCTCCCCACAAAGGCCTCGTGGGGCCCCACAAAACCTTGGGGTGCTCCTGCTCCCCACAAAACCTCGGGGAGCTCCCAATCCCCACAAAGGCCTCGGGGGGCTCCTGCTCCCCACAAAGGCCTCAGGGAGCTCCTGCTCCCCATAAAATCTCTGGGGGTTCCTGCTCCCCACAAAACCCCGGGGAGATCCTGCTCCCCACAAAGGCCCCGGGGGGCTCCCGATCCTCACAACAGCCCCGGGGGGCTCCTGCTCCCCACAACAGCCTCTCCTCGGGGCCCAGCGAGGATGAGCCGAGCCCCAGCCCCTGCACAGATCCCGGGACCCCCTCCCTGCCCTCGGCCAGCGCTGCCCCTGCCCTCTGGCCGGACAGGGACGGTGCCAGCCGAGGAGTTCCAAGATTCCCTTCCCAGCTGCCAGCCCGACTTTCCAGAGGAACGCGTCCAAAGCCACTTTTTAGCTTTAATTATTTATCTGTAACCAATTTGGCAGGAAAAGCAATTAAACGAGTGGGTGATTAATGACCTGCTGATTTGCACAGGTACCTAATTTAAATGTCTATATAACATGGAAGCACATTTTGGAGATGCTCTGAGGGCTCGGGTCAGTGCCTGGCTGCTGGGTGGGTGTTTGGAGGGTCACTCTTTGGTGAAGCAGTGCTGGAGCATTCTGTGCTTCCCAGCAGCCCCAGGGGCACAGGAGGGATGTTCATCCCAGAAATCCCACTGGACCTTCTGCCAGGCCAGTGCTGTGCTCATCACATCCCCTTTGCCACTTGGAAATGTTACCCAGCTGGGAAGGAGCTGATGGGACAGAGGAGGATGCTGTCTGTCACAGACATCATTTATGAAAAATCCTTTCCTTAGGATTTTGCCTCCTGAGAAGCTGAGAGGCCTCAGGAACAAAATGTAAACATTGATTATCTGCTGCTGTGGAATGCAACAGGTGGATCCGTTTTTGGCCCATGTTGGTTGTTTCTAATTAATGGCCAATCACAGTCAGCTGGCTCAGACTCTGTCCAAGCCACAAGCCTTTGTTATTCATTCCTTCTTTTTCTATTCTTAGCTAGCCTTCTGATGAAATCCTTTTTTCTATTCTTTTAGTATAGTTTTAATATAATATAATAAAATAATAAATCAGCCTTCTGAAACATGGAGTCAGATCCTCGTCTCTTCCCTCATCCTCGGACCCCTGTGAGCACGGTCACAGCTGTCCCGTGGGAAAAGTGCCCAGGGAGAGGCAAGCTGGAGCTGCTGTCACACCTGGGACAGGGGGCAGTGCTCACACCTCACCGGGCACAGCCTGGGGCTGTCACCACCCAGGGCCACCCAGGCTCTCCCCTCTGAGCACCCTGCTCTGCCTCACACCCACACCCTTCCCACCCCTGCGCTATGGCCTGGCACTGCCTGAGGGTGGGTGGCTCTGCAAACAGCCCTGATGCCACCAGGCTGTGACACCTTGGGGACATTCTGGTGACACCTTGCCCTCCTCAGCCCTGGGTCCCAGAGGTACAGACTCCCTGGGGGTGCACAGCAGGATTTCCATTTTTCTCTGTTTTTTCTCCAAGAGCTGCCAGACCCCAAAGTGTCCCCATGTCCCTGCCTGGCTCAGCCACGCTGGGGATGGAGCTCCCAGGGGGGCAGGGAGGAGCAGGGGGTGGGCCCATTGTTGGGATAGAAATGGTAAATCCATTAATCTTTGGGAATACAATCCAGTGTGCAAAACAGAAAAGGAAAAGAGACACCTCATTTGTTATCAGGTGCATTGTGAGAGTCGGGTTCTTTAATTATCTCACCAAATTCTACAGCCCATTCATCAAATGCCACCACCAGGCTGCCGAGATTGCCACCCACAGACCATGTGGGCACTGCCAGCCCCTGGGCACGGGGTCCTGCAGGCACGGGGGATGCTCCTCATGCCCCTAAACCCCCTCGGGGCTCCCTGGAACCCCCTCAGGGCTCCCTGCTCAGGAATTCACCGCCTGGATGTACAGACAAGCCCAGCACTGCCCGGTGTGTGGTCCTGGAATCACAGAATCAGGGAAAATTCTGGGCTGGAAGGAATCCAGGGGGATCACTGATCCAGCTCCTCTCCCTGCACAGCCCAGCAACCCCACCCTGTGCTGAGACCATTGTCCAAACACTCCTGGAGTTCTGGCAGCCCTGGGACCATTCTCTGGGCAGCCTTGTCCCCCAGATGGAGAGATGGCAGCCAGGCCAGGGACATCATTGTGTCCACTGGGGTTCATGGAAAAGAGGGAGAGGTCATTTTTCCACAGGCAGGCAGAGACAGGAGAAGGAGGAGTGGTTTTAAACTAACCCAGGAGAGGTTTAGACGGGATTTTGGGCAGGAATGGTTCCCTGTGAGGGCGGGCAGGCCCTGGCACAGGGTGCCCAGAGCAGCTGGGGCTGCCCCTGGATCCCTGGCAGTGCCCAAGGCCAGGCTGGACACTGGGGCTGGGAGCACCCTGGGACAGTGGGAGGTGTCCCTGCCATGGCAGGGGTGGCACTGGGTGGGATTTAAGGTCCCTTCCAGCCCAAACCACTCTGGCATTCTATGGCTCTGTGACACAGCAGCAATGCCAGGGAGAGGCCAGAGGAGGGGATTGGGAGCAATGCCCATGCCCCAGTGCTTTGGGCATTGCTGTGGGATGAGGGAATCACCTCCCACCCCAGGGCAGAGCCTGGGATTGCCCAAAACAGGGCTGGTGAGGCTGCAAAGCCCTCCCAGCTCCCAGTGCCTGCGTTTGGCTTTGTCCAGCTGTGGCTGGAGCTTCCCCTCCTCCCACCTTCCCAGCCCCAGCCCTGCCCCAGGGGGTTGGCAGCATCCTGGCAATGTGGGGATCCATGGTTTCCTCTGGCACAGCTCCATGGAGGCCTGGCCAGGGTCAGGAGGGGAGGCTGGGGATGGACATGGGAGCAGAGCATGGCCAGGGCAGCAAGAGGGGGAAAGATGGAGAGGAAAGGAATCTGGGGTGCTGAGAGGGGGAAGGCTGTCTGGGATTCATCAGAAGTGAATTTGGAGTGGTTTGATAGGAACAAAGAGAGCTGGGCCCCAGGGGAGATCCCTCCTGGGATAAATGATCCATCTGGAGAACTCCAGGAATCCAGAGGTGGCTGCAGCCCTGGGGTGTGGGTGAGGTTTGGGGTGCACAGCCCTGGCCCCCACTGTCCCTAAGCTGGGCTGCTCCTCCTCCTCCCTCTGCCACTGCCCTCCAGAATCCCTGGGGAGCATCCCAGCTCCTGGAAGCTGCACCTGGAGCTGGCCTGGGAGTTCTTAGGGAGGGCTGGACCAGGATCCTGTCCCCATCACCTTCCCCCAGAGCTCTGGGAGGAGGAGCGGTTCTGGTCCATCTGGAGCGCAGATGGGCTGGGCTGGGTGAGTAATGCAGGAGTGGGAGGGGAGGCAGCCATCCCTGCCATTCCCAGCAGGAGCAGGAGAGAACACTCCATCCTGGGAGTGCAGATGGAGCAGGCACAGGGGGCTGCCATCCCCAGCCTCTGCCTCAGCCCTTCTCCAGGGGGACACGAAGGAACCACCCTGGAGGTGGGCACGGTGCAGGGTCCCCCGCTCTGGTGACATCCCTGAGGTGGCACCTCAGCTGGAGCCACAGCTGGGACCAAGGGAGGGGAAGGAGCTGAGGATGCCCAGAGCAAACCCTCGGCGTGGTGTGAAATCTGCAGCAGGAGCCACCTCAGCAGGCCCCACGCGGCGGGGAAGGATGTCCCAGCAGCTGGCACTGGGATCACCTCTGCTCCCCCAGGGTGACAGGTGAGGGGACTTCAGGGCCTGACACAGAGCCAGGGCTGCCCCTGGGCAGGCAGCAGCAGTGCTGGGGCCCAGCAGGACAAGGAGCATGGATCAGGAACAGGATGTGTCCCCTCAGGGATGTCACCAGCACGTCTCAGCAGCATCACTGACCCCCAGCCGTGTGCTCGGTGACTTTGGGACAGGGACAGGAGCTGCCACGTGGTGTGCTCCACTCAGACACGCCCCACAGGGATGTGATATCCCGAGGGGAATGCCCTTATCCAATCCTCCATCCTGGGCTGGAGTGGAAACGTGCTGCAGAAGCCAAGTGTCTTTTTGCCTCTTTCTTTCTTTTTTTTTTTTTTTTTTTTTTTTTTTTGGTCAAACGCAAACATTTCTGCAGGGAATGACTGTGACTGATTACATTTGTCAGGGTTTTTATCAAGCAATTGAAAGAGCTGGAGATTTTTTGGAAACCAAATAAGTGAAATATTTTGGCTGGTCAAAATTGTTTCCAGTAAAAATCCCCAGAAAACGCAGTCAGAAACGGTTGTAGAAAATTTGTGGCGAAAATTAAAATGTGTTTTTCCAAGGGAAAACAGCTCCAGGGAAGATAAATTTCTTACCACCATTGGTGGAAGGATGCTCCATGCTGAAGGCATCTTCCCATGGGGTGCTTGGCTCTGGGAATGTGGTGCCAGGCCGGGGGGAGTTTTTGTCTTTGCTGCAAAATGGCTGCACTTTTTCCCCAAAATGTCACCTCTAGGCCACAGGGATGGGAGGAGGATTCCAGGAGGAGCATGGTCTCCTGTGCCCAGCGGAGGGGATGCGCTGAGGAGCCCCAGGAAGGCTCAGGAGATGCCTCAGGAATGGGGTGTGCAGGAAACAGGATCTGTGGCGCACTCTGGGCACCCCGTGCCGCCGCGCCATGAGGATGCACCACTCCAGCTGCACCTCACCTTGGATGTCCACAAAATGTGGGGCAGCTAAATGGGGTTAAAATATTCCTCAGAATCAGCCTTGAACCAGCAGGAAAGGAAGGTGGAGCAGGAGGCAGCAGGAAGGTGCTGGAGGCAGAGCTGGGATCATCACCGAGCCCGCCGGGGGCTGTGGCTTGGAATCTCTGCATCCCTGTGGGATCTGTGCCATGTTTCCCAGGGCTCCTGCAGCAGTTTTGTGGCCTCCCTGTCTGTAAGCCTTGTGTGTCCCCACCATGGCCTGGAGCAGGCTGATCCCTGACCCCAGCACAGGCTGAGCTCTGTGCAGAACGAGCTGAGCTCTCCGGGTAAAAATAGCTCATGACCATGCAAATCTGCGGCTGGAGATTAATGCAGATGCAAAGAGGTGCTGGCAGAGCCGGCAGAGCAGCCCTGCCCAGCCATTCCCACCTGGAATTTGCAGGGCACAGGCTGCTGGCTCCTGCTGGGAGCAGGGATTTGTTGGGCTGGATGGCAGAGCCTGTAAAGTCCCAGTGTTGTGGGTCAGGGTGGTGAGGAGAGGCAGATCCCCTATGGATCACTGGGAGAGCTCCAAGGACCAGGAGATGGCTCTGGGGACGGTGACCACCATTCCCAGCATCGCTTCTGTGGGTGCTGGAGGTCAGCACCCCTGAATCTACCAGCACAAGGATAGGGAAAAGCAGAGCCACATTGTTCTCCTGGCACCACCACGGCTCCCAGGGAGCTTTGCTCACCCCAAAAACGCCATCCTGGGACTGGGCTGAGCAGCTGCTGGGAGCCAGCCGGGTTCTCCACCCCCGAAATGCCACGGTGCCCTGTGCCCCCGAGAAAAAGCCATTTGCCATCGCTGCTGCAGCCCTGTGCATGTCAGAAATACGGCTCCTGCGGGCACAGCTCCAGTCAGGAAGAGCCAGAGCACTCCACGGGCAGAGAGAGTCATGTGAAAAATGCTCTTGTTCCCTCTTAAGATGCTTGGAAGCAGCCTGAGGGCTTTAGCACTGTGCCGCTTTGGTTTAAGTTTCTCTAATGAGGTTTGCCTTCTATTACTGTCAGGGAACATTTTTCATTGTTGAAGCCACTGTAAATGCAAAGCCTTAAAAATGAGTTTCCATTTCAGATCTGACAGCTCAGCTGCTAATGTAAAATAGAGAAAAACCACAGATCAGGCTGCCTTTTAGTGCAATTAGCCCTCCAAATGGAGCAATTTACATTGGCACACTTGTGTATCTTCCTGCAGAAGGCAGGCAAAAAAGCCTCATTACTTAAGCGCAGACCTTTATGAGCAGAAATGAGGGGAAGAGAGGAAAAACACACCAGGGCTGGGAGCGCAGGGCTGTGCCTCCTCCCTGCGTGCCGACGTGCGGGGAGACGCAGGGCTGGGCCGGGAGCGCCACGCTGGCCCTGGCTGTGCACATGGAGCTCCTTCCGTCTGCCTTTGTACTTGGAGCTCCTTCCCTCTGCCTCTGGATGTGCACATGGAGATGTCTTCCCTCTGCCTTTGTACATGGAGCTCCTTCCCTCTGCCTCTGGATGTGCACATGGAGCTCCTTCCCTCTGCCTCTGGATGTGCACATGGAGATGTCTTCCCTCTGCCTCTGAACGTGGAGCTCCTTCCCTCTGCCTCTGGATGTGCACATGGAGCTCCTTCCCTCTGAACATGGAGCTCCCTGCCTGCTGCCTATGCACATGAAGCTCCTTCCCTCTGCCTTTGTACATGGAGCTCCCTGTCTGCTGCCTTTGTACATGGGGCTCTCTTCCTGCTGCCTTTGTACATGGAGCTCCCTTCCTGCTGCTTTTGCACAGGGAGTTCCTTCCCTCTGCCTCTGAACATGGAGCTGCCTTCCTGCTGCCCCTGGATGTGGACATGGAGCTCCTTCCCTCTGCCTTTGTACATGGAGCTGCCACTCTGCCGGTGCCTCTCTGGCCAAACGTGCCTGTCATGGAGCCATGGGCGCCTTCCTTGCCGTGGGTGTGGTGGCTGGGAGGTTTCCCTGTGCCACACACTCTGTTCCGTGTGCCACATGCCCTGTTCTGTGTGCCACACTCCCAGTTCCCTGTGCCACACTCTGTTCTCTGTGCCACACTCCCAGTTCCCTGTGCCACATGCCCTGTTCTGTGTGCCACACTCCCAGTTCCCTGTGCCACACTCTGTTCTCTGTGCCACACGTGCCGCCATCCCTCCCCTACCACAGGGCTTGATGGATTACAGGATCTCAGCAATTTTTCAGTCCCTGCAGTGTTCTGTTGTCCTTTTTGTCATGTGTGCAGCTGACTCCACCACTGCGGAGCTGCACCGTGCCCTGGGGACCCTGTGCCACCTTGCCATGGGGCTGTGCCACACCCTGGAAATTTCATCACCCCACACAGGGCTGTGCCATGCCCTGGGGACCCTGTGTAACCATCCTGGAGCTGTGCCATACCTTGGTAACCCTGTGTCACCCCACCTGGGGCTGTGCCATGCCTTGGTGACCCTGTGCCACCTCACCCTGGGCTGGTGCAGGATCCCAAAGCCCATTGCCCGAGGAGCTGCCCTTGCTTGTCAGCACCAGCCCCATTTCCATCCCCACCCCTCTCTCGGGCTCCCTGCCTGCATCCTCAATATCCCCCCAAGGCCACGGCCCTGCAGCTCCTGCCTCTCACAGAATAAAATGAGGATTCCTCGAGGCCTCAGGGCTCTGATTCCCTCCTTGCTCCATCCTCCTCCCCTTCCTGGCTCCATCTCTCTGGGTAATGAGGTTGGAATGGCTCCATCCAGCAGGTCTGTGAGGAGCCCCTTCCCTGTGAGGACAGAGCAGACCTTGGGCCCCAATCCAGCTGCTGCCAGTTCCAGAGGCCCCTCCATGCATTTATCAATCCCTTTGCAAGGACAAGAGGGAGGAGGAGGAGGAGGAGGCAGGCAGGAAGGATGGACAGGGAGCAGTGGGGCAGCCAGGGAGCAGCCAGGGATGGACACTGCTGGCAGGCAGGGACAGGGATGAGCTGGAGCTGCGTGGGTGGGATGTGCCACTGCTCCAGGCAGGGATAAATCAGAATTAACTGGGCAGCTCCTGAGCTGCTTTGAACTGGGAATGGCCTGGCTGTGCTGGGGGCTCCCTGCCTGCAGAGAACAGGGCTGAGCCTGGCCTGCTGCAGCCTGGAATGGCCACTGAGCCCACAGGCAGTTCCATCCCATCAGCTGACCTCTCTTCCTGGGCATCCTGCACTTGGATCCATTGCTGTTCTCACCCTTCCAGCTCTCAGCACAGGGGTCTGATGGCTGGAGCTGCAGTGGGTCCTGGCAGGATCAGCCCTGCACCTCAGGGGTTTTGACATCCCCTGGGGTGGTGACAATGGCTTGAGGGCTCTTCCCAAAGCCCCTGTGTCTCCTCTGGTGAGTGAGGAGCTGGGATTGTGCCTCAGCATGGGGAGCAGGGAGAGATGGAGTGAGAGTGGGTGATGGTGATGGCTCACAAGCAGTTCCAGAGGTCTGCACTGTTCCCTCTGGCCACCAGAGCTGTCTCCCAGCCCCGGTAGATCCTGTCAAGCTGACACCAGACATTTCCCACACACCTGCACTGACTGGCACCAGTGACACCCCCTTGCTGCCTGCAGCCCTGAACAAGGCTCTGCCCAGCATGGATGTCAGGCCGACCTTTTCAAACCCTGCCGTGACACCGGAAACCTGCTCTGCTCACCTGAAACCTCCCTGCTGCTCATCCCCGGCCTGGCAGCTCCACATCCTCCTCGCCTGGGGCACCTCCACCCACAGAAATCACCCCCTCATCTCCTCTGTGTCCTGGCCAGCCCTCTGTGGGAGGACACAGCCTGTCCTGAGCTGTCCATCCCCATCCCGTGGAAGGACACAGCCCCTCCTGAGCCTCCCATCCCTGTGATGGTGCTCACAGGGGTCTGAGGATGAGGGAAGAGACAAGGATCTGACTCCATGTTTCAGAAGCCTGATTTATTATTTTATGAAATATATTATATTAAAACTATACTAAAAGAATAGAAGAAAGGATTTCATCAGAAGGCTAGCTAAGAATGGAAAAGGAATGAAATGATAACAAAAGCTTCTGTCTCAGACAGAGAGTCTGAGCTAGTTGACTGTGATTGGCCATTAATTAGAAACAACCAACATGAGACCAATCCCAGATGCACCTGTTGCATTCCACAGCAGCAGATAACCATTGTTTACATTTTGTTCCTGAGGCCTCTCAGCTTCTCAGGAGGCAAAATCCTAAGGAAAGGATTTTTCAGAAAATATCATGGCTACACATCCCCATCCCAGCCCCCTCCTGAGCTGCCCATCCCCATCCCATGAGAGGACACAGCCCCTCCTGATCCTCCCATCCCATAGGAGGACACAGCCCCTCCTGAGCCTCCCATCCCCATCGCAGCCCCCTCCCCGGATGCTGCAGGTGTCCCAGCGCCGCTCCCATTGTCCCCCTGGCGGTTTTGTCCCTTGGCAAGGTTGGGAATGATTCTCTTCCCGTCCCCATCGCCGCTTTCATTCTCTGCAGCCGCTCTCACTTTTGTCTGACGCAGCCCCGCTTTTCTTAACAGGCCCCTGCTCTCCTGATTGAGGGATTGTCTCCTTGGGTGGCGGGGAGAGTATTCTTCACAGCTTGGAATTATGATTCAAATGTCTCCGTTTCAATGCGCTCTTCCAGCTGATTCAGCGGCTGATTGTTTCCCTCTGCCTGGAACGGGGCCGGCTCCGTGCTCGGCTCTGGGCTCCAGCCTCGCACCTGAGCGGCCGCTGCTGCCAGCTCAGAGATCAATTCCTCTTTATCAGCCAGGGCTGGGCTGATCTCGGCCTCCCCATGCTGCCTGGAGCTGTTCTTTGCTGAGGGTATTGATCTGGCCCCTCTGGATGGTGCTGAGTGTGATCTGCTGGCAGGACACGGGATTAGCAGAGCGCTGGGGCTGTCCCTGCCAGGGGACATTGCAGGAGAGCTGCTCTGGCTCCATTACCTGGAGCAGCCAGGCCTGCAGGGACACCTCCCACTGCCCCAGGGTGTCCCAATGTCCAGCCTGGCCTTGGGCACTGCCAGGGATCCAGGGGCAGCCCCAGCTGCTCTGGGCACCCTGTGCCAGGGCCTGCCCACCCTCCCAGGGAACAATTCCTGATTCCCAATATCCCATCCAAACCTCTCCTGGTTTAGTTTAAAACCACTCCCCCTTTTCCTATCTCTGCCTGCATGTGGAAAAATGACTTCTCCCTGTTTTCCATGAACCCCAGTGGACACAATGATGTCCCTGGCCTGGCTGCCATCTCTCCATCTGGGGGTGAAGGCTGCTCAGAGAATGGTCCCATCTAAATCTCTCCTTCTTCAGCTTAAAGCCATTCCCTGTGTCCTGTCCCTCCATCCCTTGTCCCCAGTCCCTCTCCTGCTCTCCTGGAACCCCTTCAGGCCCTGGAAGGGGCTCTGAGCTCTCGTTGGATCCTTCTTTTGTCCAGATGAGCACCCTCAGCTCTCCCAGCCTGGGTCCAGAGCAGAGGGGCCCAGCCCTTGGAGCATCTCTGTGGCCTCCTCTGGACTCACCCAGTTCATGCTGCAGCTGGCAGGAGCTTCTTCTGCTGTTTTGTTGATGCCCAGAGTTCAGCACGTTGGCAATGGGCACAGGTGTCAACATCCCAATGGATCCTGAGCCCTGTTTCCCCAGCCTTCATTCCAAAGACTCCCAAAATCATGGATGGCTCATCCACACATCCCTAGGCCTGGGTCAAAGCAGTGTCCAGACTTCCCCAAGGGCTTTGCAGCTCCCTAGGGCTCCCCATCCCAATGGATTTAGAAGCCATCAGTCCCCAGGTGACATCTGGGTCAGGATCCCCCACCTGCTGCTGGCCTTCTTGGGGGCAGAGCCAGCACAGAGCCAAAGAGCTCCCTGGCACTGCCATGCTCCTCCCAATCCTCTGGCCCCAGGAGCTTCCCATTGCCTGTGACTACTGTTGGATCTTCACTGTGCCCTCTCCAGATTGGATTTTTAACTGTAAATCCATCCCTGTCCTCCCCAGGCTGAAGTGCTCCACACACCAGAGCCATCAGCCCCTGCCTGCTCCAGCCCCTGCTGCCCTGGGCACTGCTGGAACTCTGTCCTGGGGGATTCAGGATCCTGCCCTGTGCCCTGGGCACTGCTGGAACCCTGCCCTGGGGGATTCAGGATCCTGCCAGGAGCTGTGGGGCTGTGGGGTGACAGCCTTTCCCCACAGCTCTGGGGTGAGGAGCTGAGGGGGACAGCCTGACAGCAGCGTGGGGTGGCCCCATGTGTGCCCGAGTGTCCCTGTGCTCAGGAAGGGCTTCCAGAGCCTTTTGTGTGACTTGTGAGGGCTCCTCCAGCAGCACAGCCTGGAGAGGGCTGGGAATGGGATGAGGCATTGGGGTCATCCCCTTGTGACCCCAGGAACCCTGGCAGGGCTGTGGGTGGGATATGGGGCAGGGATGTGGGAGAGGGATGGGGTGTGGGACAGGGATGTGGGACAGGGATGTGGGACAGGGGAGAGGGATGAGATGTGGGACAGGGATGTGGGACAGGGATGTGATGTGGGACAGGGATGTGATGTGGGACACAGATGTGTTGTGGGACAGGGATGTGATGTGGGACAGGGATGTGGGGCACAGATGTGATGTGGGACACAGATGTGATGTGGGACTGGGATGTGGGGCACAGATGTGATGTGGGACAGGGATGTGGGGCACAGATGTGATGTGGGACAGGGCGCTTGGCTGGGGGCACCCAACTCCCCTCTCCTTCTCACGGAGCTGCCTGAGGATGGATCCATCCCTCTCCTGGCACCAAAGCTGAGAATTCCGAGCTAAAACCAATTCCATGTACACGGCGAGGGGCGGCTGCATTTTTCATGAGCCGGATGAGCAAACAAAACAAGGCTTTTCCAGGCGGGCAGAGCCGGCCCTGCTGCTCATGGTCACGAAGCAGAAGAGGCAGCAGCGGCTCTGACAGCCCAGCGTGTTCCCGCAGCCCCGAGCCCCATCCCCAGCCTCCAGCCAGCTTTTCACACCAGCAGCGGCAGCGGTGGCCACGCCGGGCTCCCTGGAGAGGGGTGGGGACAGCGACACCGGCACGCTGTGCTCCTGACACATCCTGGCGCATCATCCCTGCTCCTGCCATCCCCCGGCCTCGCTCCCCCAAAGCAGCTCCCGGGGGAAGAGCTGCGGCACTTGTTGCTGGTTTGTTTCCTTCTCTTTTTTCTGATTTTGAACACAATTAATTAAAAGCCAGCGATGGTGTCCCAAAGGGCGCTGTGGGAAGGCAGAAAGCCAGGAGCAGTCGGTGTTCAGGCAGCCCAGGGATGCCCCTCTGTGCTCCACCACACCAGGGACACTGCAGGGTTCAGCTCCGTGCTGGTGTCACCAGCCAAGGCGCACAGGGACCCTGCCAGTGTCCCCCCAGCCCTGGGGAAGGATGGAGCCAGGCCCCAGAGCTCCCAGGGCCTCCCCAGAGCAGCAGAGCTTTGCTGAAGTCTCCAGCAGAGCTTTGCTGAAGTCTCCAGCCACGGCATGAAACTGTGATTTAATCTGGATATTGGGAAACGGTTCTTCCCACAGAGGGTGGTGGGGCACTGAACAGGGAATGGCCACAGCCTCAAAGCTCCAGGGGTGTTTGGACAATGCTCTCAGGCACAGGGTGGGGTTGTTGGGGTGTCTGTGCAGGGCCAGGATTGGGATTGATGATCTCCATGGGCCCCTTCCAGCTCAGGATATTCTGTGATTCCATAATCTGGGATTTGCCAGCCATGCTGAGCAGTCAGGACCATCCCTCTGGGCTGTGGGGGCAGCTGAGACACAGCCAGAGCAGGGGCTGAGCAGCCACCACATTCACCAGGCTCAAACCTTTCATTTTGGAGCTGTCTAGACAGGAGCCCCATCAAAGCCCAGGAGAGCACTGAGAGGCGCCTGGGGGGACGCTCAGTACAGCCCCTGCTCCCCAGAGCTGCCCGCGGAGCCTCTGACTCACTGACTGAGGAGCAGCTCCCCCAAGGACTGCTGGAATTGCTGCCACAGCCCCTGCTGAAGGGCTGGCAGCCTGGGAAGGGGCTGGAAGGTTGTTTTTCCCTGCAGAAAGAGGAGATCTGGGCCTAGGTCTCCATGGATGTGCTGGAGATGTGCTCCAGAGTGGATGGGGCTGGGCTGTGTGGTGGGATGTGTGGTGGGGCTGTGTCGCAAACATCTTTTATGAAAAATCCTTTCCTTAGGATTTTGTCTCCTGAGAAGCTGAGAGGCCTCAGGAACAAAATGTAAACATTGATTATCTGCTGCTGTGGAATGCAACAGGTGCATCTGGGATTGGTCTCATGGGGTTGTTTCTAATTAACGGCCAATCACAGTCAGCTGGCTTGGACAGAGAGCTTGAGCCACAAACCTTTGTTATTATTTCTTTCCTATTCTATTCTTAGCCAGCCTTCTGATGAAATCCTTTCTTCTATTCTTTTAGTATAGTTTTAATATAATATATATCATAAAATAATAAATCAGCCTTCTGAAACATGGAATCAGATCCTCGTCTCTTCCCTCATCCTCAGACCCCTGTGAACACCGTCACAGGGCTGGTGGGGTTTAGCAGGGATGTGGCTCTGCTGTGACTCTGGCACGTGTCTAGAGGGGACATTGGAGGGTGTGGGGTGACTTCACCCTCCTCACTCCTCCCCTTTATTCAGAGTGAATCCTTATTTTAATGATAAACAGGAACCAGAGCCAGGGGCCAGAAGAGACTGGGTGCCCACCCCTCCTCTCCTGGTGTGTGCCCAGCACCATTCCAGGAGAAGATCCTGCTCCATAAATCCAGGGAGGCGGGAATCCCTGGGAGCCATGGCGAGGGACCTGCTCCCACCCAGACCCAGGGGCACCCTGCCCTGTGTGGGACAGGACAATCCCATGGAGCTGGGGCCATGCCAGCCCTCCCAGCAGCCCTCCATCCACCGGGGCACTGGGAGGAGCTGGGACTGGGGGTCCCTGATCTAAAATCCATGCTGCCTGCAGTGAGAATGTCCCAAGCCCTGGGACTGGCACTGGGACACATTCCCAGCCCTGGGTGTGTTCCCAGCTGGCAGCACCTCCGGGGTGCACATTCCCCGTGGGTGTCCCAGCCTTGGGTGCCTTCCCTCCATCCCAGGGGCAGCAGTGAGGTGTGGGTGCGTGGGACGTGTGTGCCGCACGAGCCAGCCCTCCCCAAAAGGCTGTGCTGGCTGTGATGTGGCTCCATCTGGGGACACTCTGCTGTCACCTCCTCGCCAGGGAACGATCCCTCTGAGCGGGCGGTCCCCAGTGCAGCAGAGCTTCGCTCCTCATGCTGACAGCTTGTCAAGGAACTTTCCTGGGAGACTGGACTGGTTTTGGGAAGCAGCAGCTGTGGGTGAGTCCCATGGGTGGCAGCAGCCAGAGCAGGGATTGCCATGGGTGCCTCACTGTGCCTGGCACAAGCTGGGGACAGCCCTGTGGGCACCCATGGCAGCTGAGGGACATCCTGAGAGCCCCAGGGGCCTGCAGTCTTCTCCTACCCCTTTTTGGGGGGTGCAGAGCAGTGGGGTGCAGTGTTCAGAACCCTGTGGGCCCCGAGGACACCTCCCAGTGCCCCCAGGGCAGATCTGGGGAGGCCCCTAGCAACAAGGAGGCGACTCGGTGCCCATTCGGAGGGAAATGGAGCTGCTGGAGTCAGAGTAAATAATTAAAGCTGCAACTGCGGAGGAGAAAGCCGAGATAACAGAGGCAGCTCAAGCAGAAAAGCAGGGATTCGCTGCAGTCAGCTCTCCCAGCACGGCCCTGGGGGCTGGCCCTGCCGTGTCCCCAGCGTCCCCCCCTCCCCAGCCGGGCATTTGCCAACTCCTGCCCCTTTTCACGCCCTGGCCGCTGGTTTTCACACGGTGCTGGTGCTGACCCATCCATCCATAACCCCCTGGGGACCTTCCAGGGCAGCCAGCACCATCAGCCTTCATCCTCCTCCTCCTGCTGGTCCTGCCTGCCCCCGTGGCCCAGGGAAGCCCCTTCCCACGTCCACGCCGATTGATCCGCCGTGTTTTGCTGCTCCCTCCTGTGCTTCATAAATGTCAACTTTTTTCCTCTGACAAAGAAATTTTGTGGTAATGACTCTTTGTGCCACTTCTAAATCCCCAATTACATAAGGAGCAGCAGCACAAAGCCATTCCCTTTGGTGGAAATCTCCGCGTAATCCCTTTTCCAGAGAAGCAGCCCGCCAGTGACACGCTTCTAACTCTTTGTTTGTTCTTTTGGATCAAATCTAACTGATTGCCGTGACTAATTAACTTTCCCTTTCTTCGGGCCTCTGTTGTCTTAATTAATTTCACAAATGCTTCATTCCCAGCTCCCAGCCAGCTCCCAGGCTCGCTGGTGCAAAGCACCGGCAGCAGCAGCAGCAGCAGCAGCGGGGCCGCGCGGGCGCCTCTGGGGCAGGGCTGACCCTGCTGCCAGCGGGGCTCCACTGCACACAGGGCCACCCTGGCACGTCCCCAGTGCCACCAAGCCCCTGCAGGGCCATCCTGGCACGTCCCCAGTGCCACCAAGCCCCTGCAGGGCCATCCTGGCACGTCCCCAGTGCCACCAAGCCCCTGCAGGGCCATCCTGGCACGTCCCCAGTGCCACCAAGCCCCTGCAGGGCCATCCTGGCACGTCCCCAGTGCCACCAAGCCCCTGCAGGGCCACCCTGGCACGTCCCCAGTGCCACCAAGCCCCTGCAGGGCCACGCTGGCACGTCCCCAGTGCCACCAAGCCCTGCAGGGCCACCCTGGCACGTCCCCAGTGCCACCAAGCCCCTGCAGGGCCATCCTGGCACGTCCCCAGTGCCACCAAGCCCCTGCAGGGCCACCCTGGCACGTCCCCAGTGCCACCAAGCCCCTGCAGGGCCACCCTGGCACGTCCCCAGTGCCACCAAGCACCTGCAGGGCCACCCTGGCACGTCCACAGTGCCACCAAGCCTCTGCAGGGCTGCAGGGACCCCTGGGTGTCGGAACCCAGCACATCCCTCTGGCTGTCCTGGACAGCCAAGACCCCTGCCAGGGGTCTCAGAGACCCTGGCACAGAGCCCAAAATGCCCCTGTGGGTTTGATTATGACCTGTGGAGCAGGTTACCAACCTTAGATGAAGATCAGAAGCCACAACAAGTTTCGGTAGAATAATAGTGAAGTTATCACGGGGTGGAAAAAGTAGATTTTGGGGTTTTTGGTATGGCAAGATGGAGGGATCTGGGCGTGTCCAGCCTTTCTCCTTCTTCTTCTTGGCCTCCATCTTCTGCTGTGATGGTGGCACTTTTAGATTGGTTTAGAGTAGAAGCTCACTGTCTAACAGAGGTGATAGGTATTGGAAAGTAATTTTAAACATTGTACAGGTAGTTTTTAGTATAAAAAGGTAACACTGCCCCAGGGGTAGGCAGAATGCCTGGAACTGTCCTGCTGGACAGACCTCGGCAGGGCAGGAGAAAGAATTTTACAGATAAGATACAATAAACAGCCTTGAGACCGAGAACTGAAGAGTTCTGACTCCTTCTTCAAGTGCCAGGCTGGGAAAAGAGACTTTTAAAATATCTCGGGGTCACTCTGAGCAGCTAGAGATCCCGACACCTGGGCACTGCTGCTGGGGTGTGGCAGGGCAGGAGGTGGCTCCTTGGAGGAGTGGATGGACCATCTCCTGCTGCTCCTTGTTTAACCAGGTCCTCTCCACTTCCAGCTCCTGCCAGATCCTAATTTTTGCCCGGGGTACTTCCCCTTGCCCTGCCCTGAGTCAAGAACCAGGCTGGGAGAAATCCAGCCCATAAATCTTAGAGCGTTAAGGGCTGGAAAGGACCTTGAAGATTGTCTCACCCCAACTCGCCCTGCAATGGGAAGGGACATCTTCCACTAGAGCAAGTTCTTCAAGGTCTTGTCCAGCCTGGCCAGGGATGGGGCATCCACAGCCCCCTGGGCATCCTGTGCCAGGGCCCCACCAGCCTCACAGGGGAGAATTTCTTCCTCAGTAAAGGATTTCTTCCTAAAGTAAAGCCTGGTGAAATCCTGCTGCAAAGGGCTGGTTTGGTAACATCCTGTCCCATCCTCTTCCTGCAGGATCCTGGAAGAGTGGTCACCACCACGTCCCCACCAGCTCCACTCCAGGAACACCCAGCATCACTTGGATCTGTATCCCACGTTCTGCAGTGATGGGCACGTGGATCTCAGGGTCAGTTCTGTGCCCTGGGTGTGGATCTGATCTCAGGGCTAGCTGTGTGCCATGGATATGGATCTCAGGGTTAGTTCTGTGCCATAGATGTGGATCTCATGGCTAGCTGTGTGCCCTGGATGTGGATCTCAGGGTCAGTTCTGTGCCCTGGATGTGGATCTGATTTCAGGGTTAGTTCTGTGGATCACAGGGCTAGTTGTGTGTCCTGGGTGTGGATCTCTCTGCTAATTTTAGTTCTGTGCCCTGGATGTGGATCTCAGGGCCAGTTCTGTGCCATGGATGTGGATCTCAGGGTCAGTTCTGTGCCCTGGATGTGGATCTGATTTCAGGGTCAGTTCTGTGGATCACAGGGCTAGATGTGTGTCCTGGGTGTGGATCTCTCTGCTAGTTTCAGTACCCTGGATGTGGATCTCTCTGCAGCTATTCCCCCAGGCTGGGTTTTTCCCAGACAAGGGTTGAGTTCAGCTCTCAAACCCTGCTGCTGTTGTCCCGGGCAGCACAATGGAGCTGCATATTCATGAAGGCACTGCATTACTCAGGGATGATGGCAGAACTGAGATCTTATCTGCTGCTTCCAGCAGCCCTTGTGGTGCCTCTTATCAGTCCTTGTGGTGGCTCTTATCAGCCCTTTCCTATCTGGGGTCTGCCCTGGATGAATAAACATCACAGTTCTTGCACTCCAAGGCTCTTGGGCTGTGGAGTGCAGCAGTGAATGCTCGGGGGAGATTGAGGGCAGCAGCCTGGCTGAGATCCCTGCCAGCCTTCCTGTGCCCCAGAAGGGGCTGGTGGCCCTTCCTGCTCCATGGGGAGGTCTCAAGCCTTGGGGGAACCAGGGGGGAACATGATTTGGACACTGCTCCAGCCCTTGATGTGGCAGAGTTGTGTGGCCACCGTGCCCCATGTGCCAGGGCCATGAGAGTGGCAGGATTCTGTGACAGGAGCAGAGGGAACGGCCTCAGGCTGGGCCAGGGCAGGCTCAGGGTGAGGAATTTCCCCATGGAAAGGGAGCTCAGGGATTGGCAGGGAGGTTTGGAGTGCCCATCCCTGGAGGTGCCGAGGAAGGGCTGGAGGTGGCACTGAGTGCTCTGGGCTGGGGACAAGGTGGGGATTTGGCACAGCTTGGACTCAATGATCCTGGAGGCCTTTTCCAACCTCGGTGACTCTGGAATTCTCTGTTCTGTTTGGAGTTTCCCCTGGCACAGACATGACTGGCAGAGCTTCAGCACCCTGGAGTCAACAGTGGCACCACCCAGGGGGGTGAGGGGGGCCAGGCAGGACATTGTGAGCTCTGGGTTGGGGTTTAAGGGGTGACCCTGTTTGCCATCAATGCCCCTAGTAGGAAATGAAAGAGCTGGAGGAAATCCAGGAGCTCAGAAGAGGTGCTGAGGGAGCCAATCACCCCTGCAGGTCCTGGGAGCTCGGAGGGACCTGTGCTGTGGGAAGCAGGAGGCATTCCTGGAACAGCAGCAGACGACTCCTCCCAAAGGCTGCCAGCAGAAATCAGCCCCTTTGCAGAGGGTGTGCTGAAACCCATCTGCAATTAAGCCCTGGCAGTTCTGCTGCGCTTCCCCAGGGTCAGCAGCCTGCAGAAATCCAGGAGCAATCGCTGCCGTTCCCGGTGGATTCACCTGGAGCAGCCCTCAGCCCGGGATCAGACCCCACTGCCAGCCCGGTCCCTGCTCCCAGCTCGGGGCTAAAACTCTTCTGTCACCTCACAGAGGGAGCCGTGGCCTCTGGGGACAGCAGCTCCCAGCCCTGGTCCGGTGAATGGGGGCTGTGGCTTCACAACAAAGGGCTGGGGACAAATTTGAAAAGATTTGGTCTCCCTTTGTAGAAACCTTTGATTAAACCGTGGCAGCCGGGATTGAGCTGGTGCTCATCTCCCTGGCTTCCCACCCCCTCCTAGTTCTTCATCTCCCTCTCTCCTGCCTTTTTGCCTTGCCTCTTTTTCTCCCTTGGCTTTGGAAGGGAGCAGATCAATAAATAAATAAACCCACAGAAATGTTATTTCTGCGGCAAGAGGAGCCTTGAAGTTCATCAGAAATAACAATCCCGACCCGCGGTGCATGCGCAGGGCAGGCAGGAGGGATGTGATTATTCCCGGGGGAAAAAACAGCAGCACAACACGTTGGACCTGTTCCGAGGGCGCCGGGCTGACAATTCACCAGCAGCCTTTGAGCTCTCACTCAGTGGCTCCAAGAGTTTTGACATGAAAGGGCCACCAGTCAAATAAATGGAAGGATCAACTCGCAGGATTAAATGTCCTTGTCACCAACCCATCAAAACACGGCATTATTTTGGAGGGACAGATCGTTTGGAGGAGTTTACAGCAGATTAAACCTGAATTTCCAGGGGATTTTTGGCACGTGAAAGGCCCCAGGTGGCACCAGTGCTGCAGGAGCACGGCTGGCTGGGTGTCCCCAGGAGGAGAAGGATCCACCTGGCCCTGCAGGAGCCTCAGCCATTCATCTGCCATGCAAAGGAGCATGCAAAACCTCGTGACTCTTCCCAAATCGGCCCAAAGCTTCCTCCAGAGGATGAGGAACTTGAATTCCAGGGTTTACAGTAAGTGCTGAGTTGAGTCAGGATCCAAAGGCTTTCATCTTGGGGCTTGATGGCCCCAGAATGGCCCCAGATGGGGAGAGCTGGCAAAGGGGAGGCTGCAGCAGACATTCCTGGGAGAACACCCACACCTGCAGAGACACGAAGCTGTCTGGGTGCATTCCTGAGAGCAGACACGTCCCTGTGTCCCACCAGGGACTCAGTGTCCCCGGAGCACAGAGCCACAGGGCAGAGCTGGAGGATGAGGGGGGACACAGCCCCAGCCCCCTCCATTCCTTCCTCAGAGTCGGGGTGAAGGTAGGCAGGACCCTCCTGTTAAAAATAGGTTAGAAACTGTTGTAAAATAGTTGACAGATCGTTGAGCATGTACTGTTAGTTTGGTTATTATATTGTAAAAGGGGTTAAAAGGGGAGTTATAAGAAATCCAGTACTCAGTGTACCATAACACACCTCAGTAAAGTGCACCATGAGCCAGCATGGGCAGAGTTGTCATGGGCCAATCAAGGCCTTAAATCTTCATGCAAATGAAGGATCCCAACAGAAACCAGTCTAGAGGGACAAAAAACAGGATAAAAAGGGGCATCTGACCCAGGGAAGCTGTGCTGTTCCCCTGGAGCATTGGGGCCATCACTGCTGAGCAGCCCCAGTGCCAGCACTGCTCCATCCTCGAGGGAACGCTCCTGCCCAGCCTGGGCCCCCTGCTTTGGGCCTTTCTTTTTATTACAATAAATGCTGAAATCACTTTAGTACCAGGAGCTCGAACTCGTTTTTAACATGTGCTGTTAGTTTGGTTATGATAAAAGGGGTTAAAAGGGTCGTTATAAGAAATTACACCTCAGTAAAGTGCACCACGAGCCAGCCTGGACAGAACTGTCATGGGCCAATCAAGCGCCTTAAACCTTCATGAAAGTGAAGGATCCAAACACAAACCAATCCAAAGAGACAAAAAACAGGATAAAAAGGGGCTTCTGACCCACTGAATTTGTGCTGCTCTACCTGGAACATCGGGGCCATCGCTACAGGCACTGCAGCATCCTCGACAGGAACGCTCTTGCCCGGCCTGGGCCCCCTGCTTTAGGCCTTTCCTTTTTATTATAATAAATGCTGAAATCACTTTAGTACCAGGAGCTTGATCTTGTTTATAACACTCCAGGTCCTTTTCACACCCAGCGATGCCCCAGTGAGCTCTGGGGTGTTTGGGGAGGGGAGCGTCTGCCAGGACATCCAGCACGTGGCAGTGCCAGTGAGGATCCACAGGGCAGCAGCTCCTGAGATGAGGTGGGAACAAGGGCTAGCTTGGTTCTGAGGAGCTCAACCAGCTCCTTTCCAGGTGCAGGGGTTAATGGGAGCTCAGCTTGGATAAAAGGGAATTGTGGGCAGGTCTGGGGAGCTGATCTGGGTCCCTGGCAGGGGCTGGGAGGAGCAGAGGGAACATTACCCAGTCCTTTCCTGTGGGAGGTGTCTCAGCAGCTCTTGCTGTCACTCAACAAGAAAATCCTTATGTGGCGAGTCCAGCCCATGCCCTGGTCCAAGGAGTGCTGGTGGCAGCAATTCCTGAAGGTTTTCCATGAGGACTGAGCCCAGCACAAGCTTGGGAAAGGTCAGAGGGAGCTCTCCTGTTCAGCAGTGAAATGCTGGCTGTGTTTGGGTGGAGAGAGGAGCAGGGTGGGAAAAGGAAGTCAGAAAACTGAAAAATTCAATAT
The DNA here is from genome assembly GCA_039654755.1 of Calcarius lapponicus. Taxonomy (NCBI): domain Eukaryota; kingdom Metazoa; phylum Chordata; class Aves; order Passeriformes; family Fringillidae; genus Calcarius; species Calcarius lapponicus. The sequence continues at coordinate 17,996,694 of CM077476.1, read as the reverse complement.
ATGTGAAAATCACAGTGAAGGGACCGTAGAGTTGGAAGGGGATCAGCCTGGGCAAGGCCTGGTCAAGAAAAGCTGTGGCTTCCCCACCCCTGGCAGTGCCCAAGGCCAGGCTGGATGGGGCTTGGAGCACCCTGGGACAGTGGAAGGTGTCCCTGCCATGGCAGGGGGGGAACGAGCTGAGCTTTCAGGTCCTTCCAACCCAAACCATTCCGGGATTCCATGAGTCTATGGTCTGTACATGGTGTTGTTTGAGCTGGTCCCATAGAACCCCTCAGCCAACAGGAGAATCCTTCTCAGGGTTCCTGGGGAGCCCAGCAGGTTTGTGCAGAGAGAGGGAGGGAGGATGTCAGAGGAGGGAGGATGTCAGAGGTGACCTTTTCCCTGGCTTTGTCCCATCCCTCTGGGAAACCATCTGGGGGAGGGTGGGGCGTCAAGCAGCATCTGCAGGTGTTGCGGTTTCAAATTCTCCTTCCTGCAGAGGAATTCCCCGTGGCCAGGCCAGCCGGTTTCCAAAGCGCTTCCCGGGGGTGATTTACTGCCAGGAGCACTGCAGAGCCCGCACGTCCCTCCTGTCCCTCCTGTCCCCTCCCCGAGGCACCTGCGGGGCACAGAGCGCTCAAACACCAGCACACTTCTGCCTTTCTTTCTCTTGGCTTCTGTCTCCCCAGTTTTTTTGAAAACTCTATTGTTTCATAGGTAGCATCAGCTTGAAAATTTATATATGTAGCATTAAAAATACTCTGCTTTTTAAGCCTGAAGAAGTTATAAAATTAAATGAAATGCACTTTTTGCATCAAGTTAATGACCCTTATGATTTCGGGTGCTATGACCAGCATTCCATCTTTTGTGTGACACAGAGCTTGGTGTGAATTTACTTGCAAATGCTAGGGGTGCAAATTTATGCTGCTTTTCATGTGCCTGCAATTCCAGCGGCTGGGAGGGACCCGTGGCACCCGGCAAGGCTCACGTCCACACGGGCAGGCAGCAGGGGAAGGGCTGGGTGAGGAGCAGGGAGCCTGGGAAGGGCAGGGAGAGCAGGTCTGACCAGCGTGGGGCTGCTCCGGGTCTGTGCCCCAGGCTGGCTGCTCTCATCACAGCTTCCCCAGGGAACCCCTGGCACTGTGCAGCTCCCCCAGCCGTGGGGATGGAGCTGAGCTCTGCCTGGGGCTGCTTTGAAGGGAGGAGGGCTGCAGGGAGCCAGCTAAGGCTGCTGAGCGCTTGGCAGCATCAAAGGGTGGCCTAAGCTCCTCTCTGCTCCCTCTCCATCCTGCCCAGCTCGTTGTGGAGCCTCGGGGATGATCACGGCCCCCTCCTCCACCGCTCCTTTTAAAGAGCTTTTGGTGCCTCACTCCAGGGAGTTGGTGGGAAATGCTGCCTGCTGTTTGCAGCCCCGGTGGTGCTGGAAAGGTGCAGCCCACAGGGATGGGATGATGGGGTCCCTGAGGAATGACAGCGCTGGAGAGACAGGAATCCTCATCACACAATCCCAGCCTGGGTTGGGCTGGAAGGGAACTTAAATCTCATCTCATTCCAGCCCCTGCCATGGGCAGGGACACCTTCCACTGTCCCAGGCTGCTCCAACCCCAGTGTCCAGCCTGGCCTTGGGCACTTCCAGGGATCCTGGGGCAGCCCCAGCTGCTCTGGGCAAACCTCCCATCCCTCCCATCCAAGCCAGGCTACATCCCATTTCCATGAGTAGAAACAAAACAAAACAAAACAAAACAAAACAAAGCAAAGCAAAGCAAAGCAAAGCAAAGCAAAGCAAAGCAAAGCAAAACAAAACCAAAAAACGACCCAAAAATAAAAATAAAATAAAATTAAAATAAATAGTAATTAAAAAAAAACAAACAAAAAAAAAACCCAAAACAAAACAAAAAACAAAACAAACCAAACCCAGAAAATATATTTTAAAAAATGGCAGGAGGTGAAAGATGTTCAGGGGGCACATAAGCAGGTTACAAAGCGTTGTTCCATTTTTCAGGTTGCAGCAGGGAGAGGGAAGAGCAGCAGCGTTTCCTGCTGACAGGCAGCGCCGGCCGTGGCGCAAACATCTCATCTGTGCCTGGAAAATGAGGAACCTGGAAACGAGGAACTGCCCATTAGGCTGATGTGACATTCATGCTGCACGTCCTGCAGACAATGCCCACGGTGAGCCTGGGAGCAGAGGAGCAGGGAGTGCACAGCAGGGTGGGGCTGCTGGGACACCCCCATTGTGGCACCTCACCCCTCTCCTTAACCTGGCTGCATCCAGGGTGTCCCCAAAGGCACCCCCCAAAGCTCCACTCCTCCCCAGCACCGCTGGAGAGGCAGCAAATGAAACACTATTGCCTGATTACAGTCAGGATATGGCTCTGAATTGACTGCTTTATAGTCGTGGGTAATTTAATTTTTTCCTGCAGTGAATGGGCTGCCATATGCCCACAGCCCTCGCTCGGATCCCGGCACAGCTGCTCCCTGAGCACAGCTCCTGTCCCCATTCTGCCCCGGGGGTGCCTTCCTGCAGGGAATCCCTGCCCCGGCAGGCAGAAAAACCACCCAGAGACTCTGCAGGGAGCCCAGGGGCTGTGGGAGGATGGCCCAGCTGTGGCTGCAGGGTCTGAGGCTGGAGCTGTCCCAGCAAGGATGGGTGAAGCTGCTCCAGGATGGGCAATGCTGGAATGCACCCAGGGCCCCTGGAATCCCAGGGGGGCTGGGATAGAGGCTGCAGGTTGGGCTGTACAACCCTAAAAAAGCCTCTGGTTAGGCACTGATCCAGCTCAAATCCCTGCAGGCATCGCCACCCTCCAGGGCAGCATCCCCAGGGCTGGTGGGGAGCCAGCCTGGCTCAGAGCTCTGCCAGCAGCTGAGGGGTTTCAGCAGGCTCCATCCTCTGGAAACTGGGATGGATGGTGAGGAGGGAGAGCAGCAGAGTGGTGAGAGCCCCTCAGCAGCCCTGCCCAGCCCTGCTCAGCCCCGCTGCACCACGGGGCTGCCCCTGCCAGTGATGCCTTGTGCAGGCTGCCCTAGAACAGAGACTGGACAGAGCTAAGGAATAAAGCAGGGATTTATTAGGAGGCGTCAGTGGATCTGCCTTGGGCAGCACAAGAGCCCAGCCAGGGCTACACCCAAGATGAACCAAAATGGCCCCAAAATGCACGACCGGGCACAGGGTGTCTCACTTTGATCAGTTCTGCTCCATTTGCATCTTGCAGTTCATTGTCCAATTCCAGCTTCAGCCCCTGCAGTCCCATCCTGCTTGTTTTTCTCTCTGTACTCTTGGGCCTGAGATTTGGATCACTTGTCCTTGGTGCCCAGCTAGAGAAGGAATTGTTTTGTCTCCCTGCTCTGTGCACAGAGCTCACCATCCCCTCATATGAAGCTCAGACCCACACACTAAAGCAGCACAGAATGTGAAAAATATAAAAGCACCTGAGGCATCACCAGTGCCTCAGCCCAGGATTCAGGTTGTTCTCTCCTCAATGGCCTGGCTGTGTTTCTCCAAGGGGATCACATCCCTGCTGGCTCAGTGGGGTCCTCCCTCCTCCTTGGGATTTTGAGCTCTTCCCCAGTCTGGTTTCCTCTGTACATCCCAGGGGTGTGTTATTTAGGAGAGCAGTGTCTAACTCCTTCCAGCCAGCACCACTGGGGAATATCACTTTTGTTTCTGCCTTAAAAAAATTCCTCTACATTTCTGCAAAACTCCTGATTTTTCTCTGATTTTTTTATCATTCAGTTGCATGAAAACATTTTGTCTGACACCACTTCTAGTGCAAGATCTGTGAACGGGGGGACCCTGGGGACTCCCTGCTTCATTCTGGCTGCTCTGCCTCACCACAGGAATGCTTCAAGACCCACCATGGGACACCCCACGTCCCAAAAGCTGCTGCAAAGATCATAGGAAATCACATGGAGAAAGGTTTTATGACTCACTGCATGTCCTGTGTGCAGGCAGACAGGACATGATGGCATCTCTGATATTTTATATGATATTTTCACGCCAGAATCAGGCACAGGTAACTCCAGCCTTGGAGCAGCTCTGGGCGTGGTCAGTGAGGACATTCTCACCTCAGTGTCTGTGGAGCTCTGGAATCTCTCAGTTCCCCATGCCCGCGGCCCCTGGGGCCCTTTGGGAAGCCTTTTGGTGATGCCTTCTGAGTCAGACAAGCAAATGTGATGAGTAAAATCATTGTCCTAAAGCATTGAGACCTTTAGGACTCAAAGGTGTTTTCACAAGTGCCCTGAGGGTTGTGAAAAATTCCAAATATTGCTTTGAAACTGGGAAGTCCCTGCAAGTCTCTCACAGCTGCTGCTTCTGTTTACTCTCTGTGCCAGGATTATTAACGGAGGTGTTGAACAAGCAAAGCCAGCCCTGCTCCCTGGAGTCCTCCTGGCACTGCCTGGTCCTTGCAACTGTCCTTTGTCCTTGGCTTTGGGGGTGGGCAGAGATATCCATGTGAAGATGGAGATGTGGACAAAGTTCCTGCAGTGCCTGAGGCTTTGCTGGGCAGGATGACCATCCCTGGGGCTGTGTCTCCATCCCTGGGGCTGTGTCCAGGCAGGATCTCCATCCCTGGTGCTGTGTCTGGGAAAGGTGACCATCCCTGTGCCAGTGACCATTCCTGGTGCTGTGTCTCCATTCCCAGGGCCAGGGACCATTCCTGGGGCTGTGTCCAGGCAGGATGACCATCCTTCCCCATGCCAGTGTCTCCATCCCTGTGCCAGTGACCATTCCTGGTGCTGTGTCTCCATCCCTGGGGCTGTGTCCGGGCAGGATGACCATCCTTGGGGCTATGTCTCCATTCCCAGGGCCAGGCACCATCCCTGGGGCTGTCTCTCCATCCCTGTGCCAGTGTCCATCCCCAGGGCTATCTGGAGGTGAGCAGTGCCTGGCACTGCTGTTGCCCATGGGGCAGTGCCTGTGTGGTCCCTTTCATGCTCTTGGAGCCCCCACGTTGCTGTGGGACTGTGTGCTCTGTGAAGATGAGCTCAGCACTGCCCTTCCTCCACATGGGATGGTTTGGGCTGGAAGGAACCTTAAATTCATCCCATCCCACCCCTGCCATGGCAGGGACACCTCCCACCATCCCAGGCTGCTCCAGCCTGGCCTTGGGCACTGCCAGGGATCCAGGGCAGCCCCAGCTGCTCTGGGCACCCTGTGCCAGGGCCTGCCCACTCTGCCAGGGAACAATTCCAATTCCCAATATCCCATCCAGCCCTGCCCCTGGGTCTCCCCCATTGCTGCCCTCCCTTCCCTGCTCTGAACTCATGGGAGTCGCTGAGCTCCTGTGGCCTTACCTGGAGGGGACAAGAGTCCCCAGCCCATCCCTGCCTCCTGATATCCCTGCCTCCTGTGTGCCAGGGCTGTGCCAGGGCTGTGCAGGGACTCTCCCCACTCCCCCAGGCTCATTAATGTGGAGCGCGAGTGTGCCCCGCTCCCCGCGCATCGATCTGATAAATGAGGAGCTGCCGATGGTATTTTCTACCCTTTTAAGTGTTAAAATAACATTTTAGTGAAATATGAGCAGGTCAGAGCCGAGCTGCCCCCTTTCATTTCCCAGCACAAAGCAGCTGGATGGGAGGGAGCTGGCACTGGTGAGCACGTGTGCTCCCACATCCATGGGAATGGTCCCACATCCATGGGAATGGTCCTACATCCATGGGAATGGTCCCACATCCATGGGAATGGTCCCACATCCCTGGCAATGCTCCCACATCTATGTGGGATGCTCTCTCCTTAATGGGGAATGCTCCCATATCCATGAGAATGGTCCCACATCCACAGGAATGCTCCCACATCCATGGGAATGGTTCTACATCCATGGGAATGCTCCCACATCCATGGGAATGCTCCCACATCCATGGGAATGGTCCTACATCCATGGGAATGCTCCCACATCCATGGGAATGGTCCTACATCCATGGGAATGCTCCCACATCCATGGGAATGCTCCCACATCCATGGGAATGCTCCCACATCTATGAGGAATGCACCCACATCTATGGAGGATGTTGCCACATCCACAGGGGATGTTCCCCAACCCATGGGGGATGCTCCCACATCCATGGGAATGCTCCCACATTTATGGGGATGCCATCACATCCATGAGGAATGCCCTCACATCCATGGGAATGCTCCCACATCCCTGGGGATGCTCCCACATCCATGGGAATGCTGCACATCCATGGGAATGCTCCCACATCCATGAGGATGCTCACATATCCATGGGGATGCTCCCACATCCATGAGGATGCTCACATATCCATGGGGATGCTCCCACATCCATGAGGATGCTTGCATATCCATGGGGATGCTCTCACATCCATGGGGGTGCTCCCAGCACCTGGGATAGGTGGATTTGGGGTGGTACCATGGTGCTCGAGGGTACCTCGAGGGAGAGGCCTGGGCTCAGTGTGGCTGTGCAGGGTTGGTGCTGTGCCTGTGCCCAGCCCCTGGCACGGGACAAGGAGCAAAACCCATTTCCATCCACAGGGAAAACTTCTGCATGCCCAAAGCTCTTACAGGTACAGAGCTTTATTTGGAAGCTTTAGGACCTCATGGCTTCTCCTTGAGTCTTTCTGGCTGTTGTCTCTGCAATTGCTTTGTGGAAATGTCATGGCTTGGTCTGAGGATTGGGAAAATGAAATGATGTCCTTGAGGTCCCTGTGCAATCCCTGCCTGGCAAGGAGGTGAGGGCAGGATGCAAGGGAAACCAAACCCTGTGTGAAAAATGGGTGATTTCAGCCAGTTAAACCAATCTAGAAAATGGATTGCATGGGGGAAAAATAGGGAAATGCTCTCTGGACTGTGAAATGATTTGCTGGAAATTGGAGTGTGTCACTGACAGCTGCTCCTAGTGGAGTCAAGGGTGTTGGGAAGAGAAGTGGGAGCAGCAGCAGCTCTGGCAGGTCCTGGGGGATCCTGCCCTGCACTGGTGCCTGACCTCCTTTGTCTGGGGGATCCAGCCCTTCCAGGCCTGGTGGATTTGTGGGATCAGTGGCTGTAGGGGATGGGAGCCATTTTCACCCCCTGGATAGGAGAGGCTCCTTCAATGCCCAGGGTACCTTTGCACCCCTGGGGCCTGCCTGGAGCTGCCTTGGGCATCCTTTCCATGCCCATCCCATCCATCCTTCCCCTGTTAATGCATCCTTTCTCATCCCATCCACCATTTCCCTGCCCATCCTGTGCCTCCTTCCTCTGCCATCCTGGACATCCTTCTCCTGCTCATCCCATCCATTGTTCCCATGCCCATCCCAGACATCCTTCCCCTGCCCATCCCATCCACCCTCCATTGTTTCCACCCTCCATTGTTCCCCTGCCCATCCTGTGCCTTCTTCCCCTGCCATCCTGGACATTCTTCCCCTGCCCATCCCATCCACCATTCCCCTGCTATCTCATCCATCCTTCCCCTGCCCATTTAATCCATCCTTTCCCACCCCATACATCACTTCCCATCCTGTGCCTCCTTCCCCTGCCCATCCTATAAAAACTTTCCCTGAGCATCCTTCCCTGGCTCATCCCATCCACCATTTCCCTGCCCATCCTGGACATCCTTCTCCTGCCCATTTAAGGCACCTTTCCCCTGTCCATCCCATGCATGCTTCCCCTGCTATCCTGGACATCCTTCCCCTGCCCGCCCTGTGTCCCTTGCCCTGCCCACCTCCCCTCACAGCCCTTGCATTCCCTCCTTCCCCTGCTGCCAGGGAAGCTGCTCCCAACTCATCCTCACATCCCCTCTCTCCACCCAGGGGAGTCCAGCTCCTCCTGAGGCTCCAGCCCCCCTTTCCACCCCGTTGCCCGATGCCTTTTCCCTCTCCACATCCCTGGAGTGTGATTGCTCCGCACCCTGGGTGAGAGCAAGAGAAATATGTGCTGAGATGACATTTGGGTTATGCATGATGCTATTAAAATATGATAAGAACGCTATTAACATTAATAATCCTTTTCATTGTATCATTTAGGGAGCAAAACAAGCCATTAAATATTACAGAGTCATTGGGGCTTTGATGGCTTCAGGGAGGGGAACATTTGGCCGGATTTGTCTACACGCACTCTGGAAACACAACATTGTCTCTGGGAAATGGGCTGCTCTGGGCTCAGCATCTCTGGGCAGCTCCAAGGATCCTGGAGGGCCTCAGGTGTCCCAGGATGGTGTCTGGGTTTGAACAGACAGGTGTGTGCTAAGGAAGGCAGAAGCCTCCCCTGAAATGGAATATGTAAACCTCCTCCCTCTAAATTATTATAATTTTGAAATAAAGGGGCTCTCAGGCAAAGAGATGGGAATAGGAATAACAGTTCTTTACTAGGAACATTAAAATACAATAAATGCAATAGTACAAACAGAAACCAAACCCCTGCCAGAGTCAGACCAGGCCCTGTCCCCTGTGTGTCAGGGGGTGGCACAGCCCCATCCCATGGGGGCTCAGCCCTCCTGCAGTGCCAGCTGTGGCTCTGCTGCAGCAGGGATCCTGCACAAGGGGGGAGTTTTCCTCTGCAGCTCCAGGGCTGCTGCAGATGGGCCTGGGCTCCCTCTGGCAATGCAGGGCAGCAGAAAGCTGCTCCTCTGGGAATGCAGGGGGCAAAGGCTGCTGTGCTGTGCCAGGCTCAGATTGGATCCAGGGAGGAATGCTTGGCTCCTGCCCTGGGCGCAGCATCTCCCCATGGGATGCTGGAATTGGATCAGCTCTGCAGGGACACTCAGTGGCCATGGACAGCAGAGATCTCCTGGAGGGAGGGTTGGCTGTGGCAGAGAGAAAGAAAAAACTGCCCCAGGAACAGAGAGAACTGCCCCAGCTCTGATGGATGGGAAATAGAATACACACCCAGCCACATCTTTCCACCTAAGACAGATGGGATGGAGGGTCCCAGGTGCCAGGTGTGGCAGCAGAGTGGGAGGTGACAGCCCTGCACCCTTGTTGGAGCACAGGGGACAGGCCAGGACTGCCTGGGAAGGGTGCAGGGGCTGGCTGGGTGCGAGGAGGCTGTGATGGAGATTCCTTGTGGTGCTCAGAGCAGGCAGGAGGAGACTGCATGGGCTGGAAGGGCTGCTGTGCCCAGTGCAGGGCTGCAGTCAGTTCTGGGTACCCCTCTTCCATTTCAGTCTCCACTGCCCTCTCCCCCTCTCCTCCAGGCTATCTGCAGGTGTTACAGCAGAGGCACCACTTGGATTTCCGAGCATTTCCAGCATGGTCCAGGCTGGAATCTCTCAGCTTGGAGCAGGCTGCTGTTTGCACACCAAACCTGCTGCCAGCCCTCCCACACCACCTCCAAGCTCACTCTGATTTACCCAAAGCTCAGCATAAATCTCCTCTCCCCGCTGCCCTGCTCAGCCCTGAAGCTCATCCATGTGGGAGTTCCCTGGACACTGAAGCATTAGCTCTTAAACGCTCAGAAAGGCACCTCACTCCCCAGCAGCTCCCTGGAGAGGACAGTTCCTGCATCCCTGATGCTCTGCCTGCTCTGGTTATGTTCAATCCGAGGCCTTGAGTGCTGGTTTAGCCACCTTGGCAGCACCATCCCCTTCCTGCTCACCCATCCCAGGGGAGAGGGCAGCAGGGATCTCTTTCAGCTGGAAAATGCTGGGTCTGGGACAGCTGCTCAGTTCCCAACCTCCACCACTCCCCTGGGCAGGAACCAGCCCTGCTCCTCGCCCAGCCCATTCCCAGCATCCAGCCCTGCCAAATCCAGGCTGGGTTTGGGATCTGCACCCTGCTCTGGTCTGGGAGCTGGGAAACCTTTAGGTACCCACAGGCTCCTCGGTGCTGCTGCTGCTCAGGGCCAGGCTCAGGATGCTGGGCAGGGAACAGGAGCCAAGACAAGGGCCCTGAGCTGCTCAAATGCCACCAGGGCTGTTGTTATCCAGATATTTCCCTGTGGTGACAGCAGCAAATGAGGGAGAGAACAGAAAAATGTGCTGAGGCTTTGACAGGAGTGTCAGAGCTCCGAGTGAGCGCTAACAAGGACGAATGTGGGCTCTTTAAACAAATCACTGTCATGTTGCAGGCATATCATGGTTTAACACAGCCACTACGAGTCACCAGGAAAGGTTAAAGCAAGAATGGAAGACTCAGTCCTGGGAAATGTGTCAGAGCTGAGCTGTCCTGGGGACTGATCGCTTCCTCCTTCAGGGCCGGAGCCTGGAGTCCTTGGAGCATCCTTGGGATGGAGCTGCTGCAGTGCTTGGGCTTGGGAAGGCTTCCCTGTGGATGTGGGCACAGCAGCAGCAGGACCTGCACTCTCAGGGATGTGTCCTGCTGTCCTGGTTAAGGGCAAATTTGGGAGAAAACTCCCAAAGAGGCTCCTCTAGGAAAGCAGATTCATTTGGTCCCTCCTCCCAACTGGTCTGGGAAAATAAAATACCTCGTTGGAGAAAAGTGGAAAAAAGCTGTTTATTAAACAATAAACCCTAAACAATATTAAACACAAAACCCCGTTGCTGCTCCAAAAGAGATGACAAACTGAGACAGTCCCTCCCGGGCTGCAGCTCAGCTCGCTCAGGCTCTGATCCGTCCCTGAGTGCTGGAAATGCCGCGGGCCAGGCCGGCCCGGTGGCCACAGGTGCAGCTGCCGGTGCTCCCCGGGGTGTTCAGTGCAGAGCAGGTTAAACAGGGCCCAAAGAAAAGGGAAAAACCACAGTCCAGGGTTTGCCTCAGCTAGCTAAAACTAACTAACAGCAAAGGGAGAGCTCTGTCCCGCTGTCTGTTCATCCACAGACAACACAGTCAGGAGCAGGAATATGGAGGAGAGAGTGCAGTGTCTGAAAACAAACTGCTGCTTCTCCTCTCCCCCCTTCACTCTCTGCAACAAGGCTTTAAAGGTGCAAAACTTATTATTCAGCATAAACAGAACAAGATGACTGGGAATAAAAGCATCATATAGTCAACCCAGGACCACCTGCCCTGGAGGCTCAGCCCCATGCACTGCCAGCCAAATGCGTGCACAGACTCCAAACACACCCCTGGGCTGCTTCAGGGATGTCCCAGGCAGCTCTGGGGTGGCCGCAGTGCCCAGCAGGCCCTGAGCCCCAGGGTGTGCCTGAAGAGGCCTCTCTGGCTGGACTGCTGCTGTCCAGCATCCACAGCCCCAGGGGCCCACGGTGCCTTTGGCATCAGGGCCTCGCTGAGCAAACTGTGGGGCATGTGACAGCAGATCCTGTCCCTGCCACAGCCTGTCGGGACATCCACAGCCCTGCCATCCCTGGGGAAGGGCAGAGGGGCCCCGATGGGCAGCGAGTTCCTGCTGCAGACCCACTCCAAGCCCAATTCCTGCTGTCCGTGCCCGGTGCCACCGCGGCCACTGGGATCTGGAGCTGCCTCTGCCCTTGGAGGCTGCCAGGGCACATCCACAGCCTGGGCCAGGGCTGGCTGCAGGAATGCCCAGGTGCCCTCCCGGCCACCCCTGCTGGGCTCCTGTGGAGTGCACACCCACTGATCCCAGCTGGAAAATCCTTTGGAACCACTAGGGATGGATGGGATGGGATGGGATGGGATGGGATGGGATGGGATGGGATGGGATGGGATGGGATGGGAATGGAGTGGGATGGAAAGGAGTGGGATGGAATGGGATGGAATGGAATGGGATGGAATGGAATGGGATGGGATGGAATGGAGTGGGATGGAATGGGATGGAGTGGGATGGAGTGGGATGGAATGGGATGGAATGGGATGGGATGGGATGGAATGGAATGGAATGGAATGGAGTGGGATGGAATGGGATGGAGTGGGATGGAGTGGGATGGAATGGGATGGAATGGGATGGGATGGGATGGAATGGAATGGAATGGAATGGAATGGAATGGAATGGAGTGGTATGGAGTGGGATGGAATGGGATGGGGGTGGGATGGGATGGGATGGGATGGGATGGGATGGGATGGAAGGGATGGGATGGAATGAGATGGAATGGAATGGAATGGAATGGATGAATGGAATGGAATGGAATGGAATGGAATGGATGGAATGGAGTGGAGTGGGATGGAATGGGATGGAGTGGGATGGAGTGGGATGGGATGGAATGGGAGGGGATGGGATGGGATGGGATGGGATGGGATGGGATGGAATGGAATGGATGGTTGGAATGGAATGGAATGGAATGGATGGAGGTGGGGTGGAGAGGGATGGAATTGGATGGGATGGAACGGAGTGGAGTGGGATGGAATGGGATGAGTGGGGATGGAATGGAATGGATGGAGTGGATAGAGAGGGATGGAATGGGATGGAGAGGGATGGAGTGGAGCGGGATGGGATGGGATGGAATGGGGCATGGCATGGCATGCAATGGAATGGCAGGGGCTACTCACTGCTGCCCAGGGTCACCCGCTCGCTGTGGCAATAGGACACGAAATGAACGACACTCACACGCCTGAGATGTCCAAGGCAAAGAAGGCGCCTTTATTTCCAGACCTTGATATTTATAGAATTCCAAAAGTGACCATGGATTGGAGGATGGAGCTGCCACCTCTCCAACCATGCCGGTCAAACCAACAGTCCATCAATTCTCTCCTCCTCCAGAAAGGAAGGCAAACAATCATTATTTACATGAAAAGTGTGTAAGGAATTCCATTACAAAAATGTAAACATCAGAAGGCTTAGAAGAACTTTAGAAGAGTAGGGTGACAGCCACCATTCACCTGGAGCCCCTCCCCAGCAAAATCAGCCAGGATCACAGCAGCAGGGCAGCTCCCACCTCAGCACTCTGCTCAGGCGCAGGCCCATGGGGCAAGGAAATACAGAACAAAGAGCCCCGAGGTGCCAAAGCCTCCCCAGCTCCTGCAGGGCTCCTCTCTCCACCACGGGGCCCCTCCCAGAGCGCTGCACCAAAATTTAATATCCAATGTCACAGAGGCTGCAGAGCCTTTCCTGTGCAACAGCCCCCCCGGCCAAAGGCCCTCTGCCAGAGCCTGCAAAGATGCTCCTCTGGCATCTGGAGCTCCTCGTTTTGGGGCTCTGGGTCCCCCTCAGCTCCAAGAGATTCAGCTGAACAGCCCTTTCTCCTGCTGGGGAAAACCATTGAGCACATGTCTAATTAGGCAGATGTCATTAGGCAGGAGGCTGTTGTGGGAGAGGTGGAGGAAAGGCTGATGTGGGAGCAGAGCCCACCAGGCTCCTGCAGCACTCCCTCACTCCTCCATGCTGCCCTACACGAGATGCTGGGGGTACTCTGTGTTTCCAGAGGGAAAAGCACACAGACCCCATTCCCAGGGGCAGAAAACATCACAAGGAACTCAGGCTGCAAAGCAAAAATATAAAACCACAGAAGGATGTGAAGGAAATGCCTCCAAAATGGCTGCAAGACAGCAACGCTGAGCCTCATTCCTGGCAGGCAGGGATGTCCCAGCCTGGAAGGGCACTTGGGAGAGTGTGGCACTGCCAGAAGGGTTCCCTACAGGAGGGAGGGTGTGGAATGTGTGGGCTGGGCACTGCCCACCCGTGTGATGGCCCCCTGCCCTCTGATGTTGGGATTTTCCCCGTTGGACCATGAGTCTGGAGCAGGAAGACAGGACTCAGACATGCCGTGGGCTGGGCAGGCTCTGCCCAGTCTGTTCCCTGCTTTAGTCCTGTCCAGTAATCAGGGCAGCAGCAGGGGAAGGGCTGGAGCAGGTTTAGTCTTTTTTTTTGGGATCAGAGCATCCCCCTGCAGGGGCTGTGTGCTGCAGGGTCCAGCTTCCAGCAGCCTGGAGATGCTCCCAGCTCCCTGCCTGTGCCTCTGGAGCCCATGGCTGCATGGCTGGGAGATGATTCCATGCAGGAAGGGTGTTGCACAGACCCTGAAGGATGAGCCTGGCAGAGCAGAGCATTCCCTGCCCTCGTTTCCCATTCCCTGTCCTTGTTTCCCATTCCCTGCCCTTGTTTCCCATTCCCTGCCCTTGTTTCCCATTCCCTGCCCTTGTTTTCCATGCCACAGTTGGGAATTCTCTGGAGCACATGCACAGCCCATGGCCCAGGCCAGCCATCCCAGCTCTGGTCAGGAGGTCCAGCATCCCATCCTGGCTCCCAGAGGGATGTTTGACCTGTGGATTTCATGGGATTTGGGCCCCTCTCCCTGCTTAGTGCCACGGCTTTGCTTTCCCGGGCTCCCCAGGAGGGGAGCAGCAGGGCTGGGCAGGGCAGCAGAGAAGGGAGGGGTCCCTGAGATCCCCCAGCTGCATCCATCCCCATCTGGGTGCCCAGCCAGCAGCAAAGCATCTGGAGCTGTGCAGCTGGCAGAGCAATCCCGTGATCCCAGAGAATCAGAGATTATCCAGGGGACAACTCGGGGCTTAAGTGGGATCGGGAGGAGGAGAGGAGGATTTGGAGCTGGCCCCATGGGTTAAGCCACTTGTACCAGTTGGGATTAAGAGAGGAAGGAGTCTGATTTAGATGGGAAATCTGCTGCACCCCCTCAGAGCCCTGGCCACGCATTCCAGCAGCTCGTGGTGCAAGGAATGCAGCAGCTGCTCCTGAATAACCCAGCTCAGGGGGCAAGGAACAGGGCTGGAGGGCTCCTCTTCCCTCTCTGGGATCCTGTGTGGGGTTGGAAGTGCCTGCACCTCCTTCCTCATGGTCAGCATCAGCCTTGATGGCTTCCCAGGGGATCCTGCCCTGCTCCCCTCTGGACAAACCCCTTGCTGGGGCCTGCAGATGAGAAGAGATGGAAGGAATTGGCATCTCCTGCTTCCCCTTCCCGCAGGGATCCATCTCCTGTGCTGCCACAGCTCCAGCACTGTCCTGGGGACACCTCCATGCTTGCCAGCCCCTTTCCCTGCTCCAAGGGGTGCAATTCCTTTATTACCTTGAAATTCCACCTGCCAGGAGGAGCAGCTTGAGTGCAGCCCTGAATCCCACGGGGATGCTCCACTGCCCAGGACTGCCACGGTTCCCCAGGGTCTCTGCTCTCCTCTCCCCTGGCTGCACAGCCAGTGGAAGCCCCGAGCCCCACCACGCTGGTCTCTCCTTTCCTGCTGGGATCAGGATGCTGCTCCCCTTGGGGATCTGGCAGGCACAGATGGCTCTGGAACATCCTCTGTCCCAATGGGAGCTGGGACCTGGCAG
>CM077476.1:17768526-17981590 GCA_039654755.1 Calcarius lapponicus | reverse complement strand
ATCCAGTGGAAGGAGAGGCAGCTGCTGTTCCTCTGGGGAATCCAGTGCAGAAGCTGTGCTGGTGTTCCAGAATCTCCAGATTCTATCCAGGTAGGAATGCTTGGCTCCTCCCTCTGGGCTCACATCTCCCAGTGGGATGCTGCAGTTCTTATCAGCCATGCAGTGACATTCAATGGCTGTTATCAGCAGATGTCCCCTCCCGAGGGAGGTGTGAATGTGGTCACTCAAAGAGAGAGATAAAACAAACTGCCCACTTGACAAAGGTAATCTGCCCTACAGATGGTAATGGAAAACATCTTGCATTTCAATCTTCAACACTGTCTCAGGGGTTTGGGTTGTGGAGGTGCCTAGACCCAGCCCCATTCCCAGCCAGCAGCCCCTTGGGTGGGGTTGTCCCTCCATTGGAACCCCTGGTGCTCCAGGCAGTTCAGGAATGCTTGGGGAGCTCTGGGCACTGCCAGGGTCACCTCAGTGCCCTGCAGTCGCTCATCCCACGGTCCCCAGGGAGCAGCCAGGCCCTGGGGATGGGCTGGATGCAGGGAAGGGATGGGGCAGGACCCCCAGCCCGGGGGGGGAATTTGCCCCACAGAGGGGCTGGGGGCTGCTGGGGGGGGCAGGGAGCCAGCAGAGAGCAGGGGAAGGGACATTTTTTGGGACTGAGGTTCAGGATCACAGCAGATGGGTGGGAAGTGTTATAAAACAGCATTTCCTCTGCACTGCCTCTCCCTGAGGTCTCCAAGCCTGAAGCCAAGCTCAGTTCCATGGAAATGGAGCCTGGCATGGATGTTCAGGGGCTCTCTTGGCTATGGAGGTGGCCAGACCTGCTGGGGAGGGCTGAGGGATGGCTGAAGGGACAGTGGGGCTGTGGGAGCCAGGCTGGAATGGCAGGGATGAGCTGGGAATGGGATCAGAGCACAGTGCCCTGCAGGGAGCCACGTGCAGGGCCTTGAGCTGCTGCAGCCACCCAGAGCTGGGGTGTGTGGGGACCCCTGTGCTCCTTGGGGCTCCCTAGAGACCCCCAGAACTGTCCCCATGCCCCTTTAGCTCCCACTCCTCGTCAGGAGGGCAGGGATGGGATGTCCCATCCCCTATGGGGGGGCTGTGGGACAAGCCAGCAGCTCTGTGCTGAGAGAAGCCCCGTCCCGCTCTGGGATGGACATTCCCCAGAGCAGCTTAGTGCCTGAGCCACCATTCCAGAATTGGAATTGTGCAGCTGGAATTCCAATCATGGAATTGGAACTTCTCCAACCCCACTGGATAAACCCTGGCCATGCCTGAGCTCCCACCCAGCAGCTCTGTGTCCCACCAACCCAGGGTGGCCTGGACCAGCCAAACCTCAGTTCTTGGTGTCAGAGCAGTGAAACCCCCCCAGGACCCTCCATAAAAAGGCAGAGGGAATGGAGGGGTCATGGCCAGCAGCCCAAAGGGCTCTGGATGCTCCTGCATCCCGTGGGATCCCATCTCCCTGCCTCTGGACAAGGCAGATCTGTTGGCAGGTTTTTCCCTCCCTGCCTCTGGAGCGCAAGGCAGGTGTGTTGTCAGGTATTTCCCTCTGGTAGCTGGAATTTTGCTGAATGTTTTGTCCTGGATCGGCTGAAAATAGCTCCAGTCGCTGTTAACAGTCCATTAGCTCGGTTTTGTTGGAGCTCTTGTTGCTGCTGCCCAGAGCTGCCCAAAGGCTGCTCCTGCTGGGGAGAGGCCTCCAAAGGCCCCTTCCATGGGCTGCACCTGCCTGACCCCACTCCTGGCACTCAGAACGTGCTGGATTGTGCAAAACAATCCCAGGGAATTCACAGAATCACTGGGTTGGAAGAGACCTTCAATATCAGGAGTCCAACCCAGCTCCAACACCTCAACTCAACGCTGGCACCCAGTGCCACATCCAGCCTTGTTTGAACACCTCCAGGGCAGTGCCCACCTCCCTGGCAGTACATTCCCGTGCCCAGTCACTCTTTCTGTGCAGGACTTTTTCCTCATGTCCAGCCTAAACTCCCTCTGGCACAGCTGGAGGCTGTGTCCTCCTGTCCTGGTGTCACTGGTGACCACTCCAGAGGAAATGACCTTGTGGGAATGGTGTGAGCACAAAGAACAGAACAGAATGACCAGGTTGGAGGAGACCTCCAAACTCATCAAGTCCAACCCAGCCCCAACCCCTCAGCTCAACCCTGGCACCCAGTGCCACATCCAGGCTTTGTTAAACACACCCAGGGATGGTGACTCCACCACCTCCCTGGGCAGCCATTCCAGAACTTTATCACTCTTTGTGTGAAAAGCTTTTTCCTGATATCCAACCTGAATTTCACTTGGTGCAGCCTGAGGCTGAGCTCTCCCCTTATCCTGCTGCCTGTCCCAGCCCATTCCCACCCTCCTCAGGGACACTGCTGGAGCTCAGCACAATGCTCTCAGGGTTTTGTAGGTTTTGGAGCCTCTCAGTGCCACATCATCAATTCAGGGATGAGAGAACCCAGCACAGTCCTGGCTGCTGTCTGTCCATCCCCACTCCTTCTGTCACAGTTGATGTTTTCCCATCTCCAGCTCTGTGTCTTCCCATTTCCCGCATGGGGAGCAGGGGTTTCATTACCAGCAATGTCCTTTCCTGGCTGCCCTCCTATTTATGGCAGTCCTTCTTTTTTATAGCCAATTTTGTAGAGTGCCCAGCAGTTAGCTCAACTTCTTCCTTTCATTTCGGCATTATTGCCAATTTCCTGTTCCACGGGCTAAATTTATCACTTCTTTAATTGTTTGATAACTCCAGGAACCAGCTGAGAGTCACCCTGCCCTGTGCAAGCCCCTTCCTGGGGGAGGGCCCCACGCTCCCACCTCCAGCACATCTTGGTGAGGAAGATTCCAGCCTCAGAGCCATTCCCAGCCTCTCCTGGGTGCTTTTGGCCTCCTTTCTCCCAGTTTAATTTGCCCAGCCGAGTTCAGCATCCGTGCCTTGGTCCATTGCCAGCTCATCCTGGGAATCCTTGTGGGGTGTGAGGGCTGCCCAGAGCTCTTCCTGCAGCACTGTCAGCGCTCCCAGCTCTGGCCTCAGCTCAGAGCCAGCCCAGGGAAGATGCCAGGACTTGGGCCAGGCGGGTTTCAGTCCATGGCACCCCCTCCCTGCCTGGCTTTGGGCTGAGCAGCCGAGCAGAGGATGGATTCTGTGGGGTCGGGACAGCCCAGCCCTTCCCAAAGATTGCTGCAGGGAATGAGCCCATTTCCCACCCCAGAGCTCTGCAGAGTCCCTGGGGACTCTCTGGGTGCCTGTGCTGGGTTCCAGCACCGCCCTGGCTGCTGCCCCCAGCCCCAGGCTGGGCAGGGAGAGCTGCAGAGTGGCTCTGGTGCCTCCTGCTCCAGTACACATTTCCCTCCTGACTGCAGGCTTTGCTGGGAACCTTCCAGTTTTTCTCCTCGACTGGGCTGGAGCCTCCCTGTACTGCCTGCAGTGCTTGCTCTGGGCTTGTGGTGCTTCTTGCACCTCCTGACTGCACCTGGATCCCCTTTCCCTCCCTGTGCCCGCAGCACAGCTGGCTGGGGTTCCCTTTGTTATAAATGATCAAATCGATAGCCAAATTTATCAAAAATTTAACAATGATTTATTGGGTCAATTACAAAAAAAAAAATAGAATTTCGTGCAACCTCCACAATCAAGACAGCGTCAACCCGGGATCAGACGCTGGGTGAGACCAGAGAGTCAACAACAGAGTCAACCAACAGAGTGACGGTCTTCCCTCAAAGGTCCACACTGATCTCTTCCAGGGTCCAGCTTATATACAGTTTATTCTGCCTGAGGCATAGATGAGCACATCTTTCTATTCACTTCTTGCAATGCAAATCCACTTCTATAGACAGATCCTGGTTTGCAGACCAGACTCTGGAGCACAGGCAGAACTGGTTTTCATATGGAATATGTTGATATCGGTTCCTGGAAGCCCATCAGGGTGAGTCCAAGTCTCCTGAAATTCCTGGAGTCACGAGCCAGGAAGGCCTCGATGTTATCTCCTGGGTGCAGGAGACAAGGAAATCACCTTTAATGGTCTGGGATGGTCCCATTCAGAGGTAAAGCAAGCTTGCTATTATCTCGGTGCTGCCCAGGGTTAGTTATAATTTGAATGGAGCACTGTCCCTGGCTGGGGAGGTTGGTGTGTCTATTCCACTACATTTTATACCTACATATATATCTATTTATACAGCATGAATTCACTTTCACATATCACACCTGGCACCAGCCCTGGCACCAGCCCTGGCACAGGGGACCATCCTGGTCCCAGTGCCCTCCCCACTGCTGCAGCAGGCTGGGCTCTGGGGCAGGGTGGATGCCTGGAACCCAGCCCCAAGGCTGATCCCACAGATTTTCCATTTTTTCCACATCATCCCATTCCAGGGGCATGGCCTGGAGGTTGTGTCTCAGGAAGGCAGTTTGAGGACACCAGTGTGCAGAGAGGTTTGGGCTCTGCTGCCCCATAGACCACCCCGTACTGGGTGACCCCTTCCACGGCTCCACTCCACCCTGTCACAGCTCAGTGACACCAAGCAAACACCCTGCCAAGACTTTCTGCTGGATAATGCCAAAACTCCCAAGACATCCAGGGCAGTGATCACAGCCCCGAGGCTGCCAGAGCTCCGGGAGCACTGGGACGATGCCCCAGGCACAGGGTGGGGCTGTTGGGATGTGCTGTGCGGCAGCAGGAGCTGCCCTGGGTGATCCTTGTGGGTCCCCCTCGGGCTGTTCCACGATCCATCAGCCCGGCCCTGCTGCCACAGAGGGGGTCCAGCATCCCAGCTGTGCCTCCCAGGAGCTCCACACCTCGTCCTTGTCCTGCCCAATCCTCACCCATCCGCTCGGGGCCGGCTTTTTGTCCTCGGTGCTCCTTTGATGCATGAATTAAACGGGGCTGGGTGCTGTGAGAGCTCCCTGTGTGAAACCCCCCGGCCCAGGGGGGAGCAGCCTCTCCTCATTGAGGTCCTGCCCCAGCCTTTCTGTGCCTCCCAAAACCACCCAGGTCCCGCAGTGCTGGAGGTGACAGCTCCCTCCAAAGGGGAATTTGGAGGCACAGAATTACCAGGGGGCTTCACGCCTTGCATTGTTAGTGCTTGTCAAATATTTATGAAAAAACAATCTGGGGATAATTAATTCAGCAGCAATGGCAAAGCCCTGGCTGAGATTTATGGGATGGATGTGATTGGAGCACGGACAGAGCTCTGCCAAGCCCAGGGAAGTGCATCATCAATAATAGATTTGTCAATAGATGAAAACATCAGCAGATAAACTAGCCTTGAGTGCCACCTGGCCAGCACATCCCCGCAGCCACCCCTGGCCAGTGCCTGGCAAGCAGCTCCCAGTGCCACCTTTCCCAGCTGGCATCCTGGGGACTGTCAGAACCCAGTGCATCCCTTTGGGTGTCCAAAACTGCCAAGGACCCCACCGGGGGGCTCGGAGACCCTGTCACACAGCCCAGAACACCTGCGGATTTGATTTTGACCCATGGAGCAAGTTGCCAGCTTTGTATGAGGACCTGAAAGTCACAGAAGTTTAAATAGTATAATAATAAAATTACCACAGGGTGAAAATGTAGATTTTAGGATTTTTGGTTTGGGGGTTTTGGGGACAAGATGGAGGAACTTGGGCATGTCCAGCCTTTCTTCTTCTTCTTCTTGTTCTCCATTTTCTGCAGTGATGTTGGCACTTTGGGATTGGCTTAGAGTAGAAGTGCACTGTCTAGCATAGGTGATAGGTATTGGGAATTAAGTGTAAATATGTTATATGTAGTTTGTAGTATAAAAGGACAACACCACCCCGGGGGCGGTCAGAGTGCCTGTGGCTGCCCTGCTGAGCAGATCTCGGCTGGGCAGAAAGAAAATTTTATAGATAAGAATTAATAAACAACCTCAAGACCGAAAACTGAAGAGTCCAGACTCGTTCTTCAGCTGTGAACAGAGACATCCTGCACATCTCGGGGCAGCAATTAACAACAGCAACCCGAGAGGGGACCATGTCCACCTCCAGAGCCATCTCAGAGCCACCTCCAGAGCCACTCCACAGAGCGGGGACAAGGGACCAGACACAGCCTCGGGGCCAGCCTGGCCGAAAGGAGCCCCAGCGCTGGCCGGGTGCCACCATCCCTCCCTTTGGTGTCCCCGCCCGTCCCCAGGGCAGCCGCGGCTCTCCATTCATGGCACAAAGGCGACCTTGAGGAGCTCCTGCCCTTTCCCCGAATAGCTCCGAGCCCGCGGGGTCCCGCTGACCCCAGCGCCGCCGGCCGGGGCCGCGCACACTGAGCCCATTGACGGGGCAGAAAGGGGCCCTTGTTCCCCGCAGACACAACCGCAGGGCCCCGAGCAGCTGCGGCGACGCGGGGCCACCCGGGCCACCAGCGGCCCCGGCGGGAGCCCCCCGTGTCCCCAAGGCTGCAGCTGCTCAGAGCCTGGGCGATGCCTCCCCATCCCCAGTGAGGGCAGGTCACCCCACGGGGGTTTTTTTGGGGTTTTTTTCCCCCCTTTTCTTTGGCCCTGTTTAACCTGCTCTGCACTGAACACCCCGGGGAGCACCGGCAGCTGCACCTGTGGCCACCGGGCCGGGCCTGGCCCGCGGCATTTCCAGCACTCAGGGACGGATCAGAGCCTGAGCGAGCTGAGCTGCAGCCCGGGAGGGACTGTCTCAGTTTGTCATCTCTTTTGGAGCAGCAACGGGGTTTTATTGTTTAATATTGTTTAGGGTTTATTGTTTAATAAACAGCTTTTTTCCACTTTTCTCCAAGGAGGTAGTTTCTCCCGGACCGGTTGGGGGGAGGGACCAAATGAATCTGCTTTGGGGATTCTCTCCCAAATTTGCTCTGAGCCAGGACCAATGCATCTCTTGGCTGTCACCTCCAGCACTGCGGGACCTGGGTGGTTTTGGGAGGCACAGAAAGGCTGGGGCAGGACCTCAATGAGGAGAGGCTGCTCCCCCTGGGCTGGGGGGTTTCACACAGGGAGCTGCCAATGGGACACAGCACCCAACCCGTGCAGGGCAGGGTGACATCCCCATGCCAGGGGCAGCACAGCCGGGACACAGCCGTGGAGGGGAGCGATGGGTGATGGCCAAACCCAGCCCTGCAGCCTCTCCCCAGCGTTCCTGCTCTAAACATTCCCCATATCCCGGCTGGAGCGCGCAGGGACAGTTCCGTGGGGCAGGAGATGCTGGAGCCGGCTCTGCCCCCTCTCCCCGTGGGCACCGAGGCTCCCCGGCCGGCCGGAGCGCTGGCTCAGCCTCATCCTCATCCATCTGCTCTCCTGTCACATCCCCGTCTCCCTGATTATTTTAATGAGGATAATGATTCACACCTGGGCAATTCAAACCCGCTAACAATAACAATTTTAATTAGTTTCCACTACAAATCTGAAACGTCGTCATTAACATTTAAAACGCTCGCGATTGGCAGCTCCGTGGAACGCCGGGGCCGGGTGGGAGCTGCGGGAGGGGTGGGCAGAGCTCCAGGGCGCAGGTGGGATGGGGAATCTGCTGACTGATGGGGTCAGGGCCACGGAGCCACACGCTGAGGGTGGCACTGAGCTGGCTCCTGCCGGCCCCCGGCCCTCCACGCTGCGAGAGGGAACTGGATCCTCCCCAGCTCTTCAGTGGGCGTGGGCAGGGACCAGCACCTGGCGCTTGGTGGCACTTTGGTGGCATCTCGGCTGCTCGCTGGGAGCCTTTGGAGACAGTGCAGGCAGGGGAGGGGACATCCATCACCCAGGCAGGGACACCACCTGCCCCACGTTGGGCTCCAGGAGAAGGGATCATGTCCCAGGGGCTCAGCCTGCTGCCCCAAGGCTTTCTTGAACCCCAAAAGGCATTTTCTCCCCCAAAAAAGCTTCACTACAGACACCCCACAGCAACCACAGCATTGGGGTCAGCCTGTCTCAGTCCCACCCCCCCTTGGGTGCCCCTAGTGCCAGCCCTGCCCCAACCATCCCCCTGTCCCTGCCACCCCCCTGTCCCAACCATCCCTCTGTCCCTGCCATCCCTCTGTCCCAACCGTCCCCCTGCCCAAACCATCCCTCTGTCCCAGCCATCCCTCTGTCCCAACCATCCCTCTGTCCCAGCCATCCCTCTGTCCCAACCATCCCTCTGTCCCAGCCACCCCTCTGTCCCAACCATCCCCCTGCCCCAGCCATCCCCCTGCCCCAGCCACCCCTCTGTCCCAGCCACCCCTCTGTCCCAGCCACCCCTCTGTCCCTGCCATCCAGCTGTGCCTGAGGAGCCCTGAGAGGTGGTGAGCACCCCAAGGGGGCTGGGTGGGGGTGCAAACAGGATCCCCTCTCCCATTAGGTGTGAGAATGATGGGGAGGAAGCCATGGTGCCCTGGGGACAGGGACTGGGAGTTTTCCTGGGCACAGGGATTGGGAGTTGCCAGGGTGTGGATTCAGTGGGCAGCCCTGGCTGGCACAGTCTGTGTGGGGACACACCAGGCTCCCTGGACCATCCCTGATCCCAGGGCACCATCCCCAGGTACAGGGATGGGCTCCCCATGCCCTGAGTGGTGCCTGGGGCTGCTGCTGTCATCCCACACACGCTGGGCTCCCTGGGATCCTCCTGCCTGCTCTCCCCACTCAAGCCAAGGCAGCTCCTCATTCCCAGGGCTGGGATTTCCCCCTGGAGGCAGCAGGTGTGGGCCGTGCCCTGCCCTGCTCGCTCAGGCTGGGGACGGGAACCTGCTCCGGGCACCACAGGAACACAGCAGAGCACAGCAGCCTCCGTGCCCAGGTCCAGCTGCTGCCAGGGGGTGTCCCCGAGGGTCCCAGCTCGGCTCTGGATGAGCTGAGCCCTCCCAGCCTCTCCAGCATCTCCACCCGCCCGTCCCTGGAGGAGGCTGGGGAAGAGCCAAGCCCGCAGTGCCCAGCCCGGGCAGCCTGGCAGCACCACAGCAGCCACTCAGCCTCTGGGGTGTGCCCAGCAGGAGCCTGTGGGATAACACCGGGCTGGGATGGGGGGTGGCACACGAGCATCACCCCCAGCCTCCCCCCGGGGCAGCAGCAATGAGCAGCCCAGCTGAAGCTGTGGATCAGGGCAGCAGGGAGCCAGCAGCCCCCTGAGGATGCCCAGAGAGGGCACAGCTGGCACAGCTGCTGCCCAGGCGTGCTGGGGGCTGTGGGGTGCAGGAGCTCGCTGGGTGGCTCTGGCCAGGGCAGGGTGACCCACAGCCCAGCAGAGACCTTGGGGTCACACTGGGGGCTCTTCGAGGTCCTTGGAGCTCCTGCCTGCAGTTTGTCCAGCTCTCTGAATGCAGGTGGAGGGAGCTGCCTGATTGCTGCCCTGCTGACAGCCTGGGGAGCACCAGGGCTGGAGCTGCTGCCCTTGTCCCTGCCCTTCCATGCTTTCAGGAACACCTGGATGCTCCTGGAGCCCTGAAGGGCCCTGGGCTGGGGGTTCTGGCTGGGAAGGGGACAGGGGCAGCAGCCCAAGGTCACCAGGGCAGCTCTAAGCCCTCAGCTCAGCCCTCACAGTGCTGGGGCAGGGCAGGTTGTGCTGCAAACCCCAGCGCAGCCACATCCCAGAGCCAGAGCTGTCCCTCTGGGCAGGGCAGGGCTGGGGACCTTCCCTGCATCCTGTGGGCAGTGAGGGACTGAGCACTGAGGGCAGTGCCTGGCCAGGGTGGCTCCTGCTGCCCCCCTGACCCTGCTGCCCTCTCCCCTTTCCCATTCCCCCAGCCCCCATGGCCAGGATCAGGTGGGAGCAGCCCCCCGACAGGCTTCAGTCCCCAAACCCCCTCTGAGTCCCCCACAGGGGACCCCTGGGCAGCCTTGGGTGACACTCAAGGCTTGAGGCAGAGTGGGGCCATCACTGCTGAGCCCTGCCCTGTCCCTGCAGCCTGGGCCTGGCCTAAACCGGGCTCAGCAGCTCCTGGGGGACAGAAAGGCTGAGTGCAGATTGCAGCCACCTCCCCTCCCCTCCTTCCCCCAGCTCCACCGGCTGTTGTCTAAGTGTAAACAAGGTATTTAATATGCACAAGCACTCATTAGCATCTCCTGCTTCCAAGGCACCGTGTCTGCAGCTGGACTCACGGGACGTGTCACAGGAAATCTCTACACACAACTTTTAATTACAGACAAACGGGTGGGCACGGTGGCACTGCCAGCCCCCAGTGGCACTGCCAGCCCTGCTCTGTGCCCTCTCCGGGGCAGCCCCTGGCCAGGTTGGGTCTGGGGGGGTCCCAGGGCGGTGGGGACACTGGGGACACTGGGGATGGTGGCAGCAGGGACCTTCCAGCAGCCGGGATGCAGTGCCAGCATCACTGGGTCACTGTGCCAAGGGGCCAAGTGTGGGAGCCCCATCCCTATTTTGGGATTTTGGAAGGATCTCAGGGGTGGCTGTGGCCTGTGGCTGGGCCAGTGAGCATTGAGGAAGGGCACCCTGAAGCAGGACACGGGGTTTCATCCATGTCACCTCAGGTGTCACAAGGGTTTGGGTCACCCTGCCTGTGATGGTGTTCACAGGGGTCTCAGGCTGAGGGAAGAGATGAAGATCTGACTCCATGTTTCAGAAGGCTGATTTATTATTTTATGATATATATTATATTAAAACTATACTAAAAGAATAGAAGAAAGGATTTCATCAGAAGGCTAGCTACGAATAGAAAAAGAAGGAATGAATAACAAAGGTTTGTGGCTCAGACTCTCTGTCCAAGCCAGCTGACTGTGATTGGCCATTAATTAGAAACAGCCACATGAGACCAATCCCAGATGCACCTGTTGCATTCCACAGCAGCAGATAACCATTGGTTACATTTTGTTCCTGAGGCCTCTCAGCTTCTCAGGAGGAAAAATCCTAAGGAAAAGATTTTTCATAAAAGATGTTTGTGACACAGAAGGAGCAGCCTGGGGTGCCCTGTGCCCTCCTAGAGGGGTGTGCACAGGCTATGGCACCGGGATTTCTGTAAAACCTGGGAACTGTGTCCCTCCACGGGCTGGGAGTGCTGCTGCTGTCCCCCCTCTCCAAGGGGACATGGTGCCCAGCCCTGGGGACATGATCCCCATCCCTGGAAATTGGCTGTGAGGGGACAGAGCTGGCCTGACAGGTTTGGGATTGGGATTGGGAGGGGGGGATGCCTTTGGCAGGTTTGGGACTGGGATTGGGGATGGGTTTGGGATTTGGGAGGGGATGGCTTTGGCAGGTTTGGGATTTGGGATTGGGGATGGTTTTGGCAGGTTTGGGATTGGGGATTGCTTTGGCAGGTTTGGGAGCACACAGATGGATTTGGGCTGTCCCAGCAGGGAGGAAGGGCAGAGCCAGGCTGGGAAAGCTTTCCCGGAGATGCTGCACTGGGGAAACCGTCAGGATTTGCACCTGGAATGGGGGAATTGCAGAGGGGGGGGCCGAGAGGAGGGTCCCAGGCGGGGCAGGGGTGACAAGGAGCGCTCCGTGGCGCTCTCCATGGCAACTGCCGGGCTGGCAGGAGGATTAAGGGAATCGCTTTGGCTGTGCTGAGCCTAAACCACTGCCTGAGGGGCTGCGAGCACCGTGGGTGTCCCTGTGCTTCCATGGGTGTCCCTCTGCCCCCCGTGGGTGTCCCTGTCCCTCCCTGTGCCTTCCACCAGTGGGCTGGAGGGGCATCCATCCAGGGAGCAACATCTGCCCTGGCAGCAGAGACAGCGCTGCTTGGGGGACAAAAACCTCCCAAAACCTGCCCGAGGGCATCCCCAGCCCCAAACCCAGCCACGGGACATCCCCAGCCCCAAACCCAGCCACGGGACACCCCCCTGGCCCCAGGGGAGCCCCTGCCCTGCTGGGGATGAGCCTCCTGCTCCCTGGAAGCCTTCCTTGGCCTCCTGGCCAGGCCTGGGGTCCCTCTGAGCCCGGTGAGCTCCTCAAGGGCAGTCTCCTCCCTGTTTCGGGGTCTCCCTGCTGCTCCCAGCGCTTGAGGGTCTCTGTGCCAGGTGCTGTGTGAGGATGCAGATTCCAGCCCAGCCCGTGGAGCCCGGGCAGGGCAGAGGGGTCTGGGCCAGGCAGGGAGAGCCTCCCTGGCCCCACGTCACCGCCAGGGTGACCTGGATTCCTCCCCGAGGCACGAGCCGGTGACCTCAGCCATAAACAAGGGAGGCAATCAAACCAGGCCAAGATAGATGCCTGCTTTAGAGGCTTTTTAAAAGCTTTTGACTCATTCTGGCAGGCTGGACTAACCTTAAATTGCCGTGTGATGGAACTGGGGGGGAAATCTTCTGGCACCATCGATGCTGCACATGGATCCATGGAGAGAGGATAAAAATAACCAGCGTGGAGAGGGCCCTGGGGCTGCCAGGAGGGGCTGCACCCCAGAGTTAACCCCTGCACCCCAGTGCTGCAGCCAGGAGGGATCAGCACGGTGGGCCTGGGGGCTGGCAGCTCTCCCTTATAGGATTTTCTGGTGGGAATATCCTTGGCTGGGATCCCAGACCTCTGCGTGGCCCCCTGGGAGTCACGGCAGACTGGCTTAGAAAATGGATCTGGGGTTAATGTCCTGCTTGGAAGGGGAGGGGGAATGTCCCCAAATGGATCTGGGATGTCCCACAGAGCTGCAGGAGGCAGCTGAAGGCACCCTCTGCCAGTGCCACCGGGGGTCTGGCTGGGACAGAGGGGCTGGGTGTGGGAGAGGCAGCTGGGAACCCCAGCCAGGAGCCAGCCCGGGGTGAGAGGGGCTGTGTGGGGCAGCATTTGGGGTTTTCCTGTCTGTCCCCTCCTCCCTGCCTCAGGGGATGGGACCTGCTCGATGCTGCAGCCCCAGGGCACAAACCCGGTGTGATCCCCCTGCCCTTGGCACCCAGGGGGACACCCTGGAGCATTCCTGCATCCAGGGAGAGGGGCTGGCAGCTGGCACTGAGGGGGCACAGCTCTTGCCTGGCACTCCCTGGGCACACAGGACTAGGCTGGAGGCACCACCCTGGCACTGTGTGGGGAGAGAGGGGTTGGCAAAGCCCTGTGCCAGCCCGCTCCTCCTGCCTCAGGGGAAGGGACCTGCTCGATGCTGCAGCCCCAGGGCACAAACCCGGTGTGATCCCCCTGCCCTTGGCACCCAGGGGGACCCCCTGGAGCATTCCTGCACCCAGGGAGAGGGGCTAGCAGCTGGCAGCAGCTGGCACTGAGGGGGCACAGCTCTTCCCTGAACCCCAGGAGCACCCACACATTCCTGCACCCAGGGAGATGGGCTGGCAGCTGGCACTGAGGGGGCACAGCTCATCCCCAGCATGTGGCACTCGCTGGGCACACAGGACCAGGCTGGAGGCACCACCCTGGCACCGTGTAAGGGCACGGGGCAGGCAGAGCCCTGTGCCAGCCCGCTCCTCCAGCCTCAGCACAGAGCAGCTGTGCCATCAGCCGCTGCAGCTCCCATCGGGGAGGGCTTTGAAGCGGCTCCTAATGCATTTCTAATTCCTGCTCGCCGCCAGAGCCTGCCGGAGCTGCTCCCCCAGCCCTGCTGCAGTGATCTCACAGCAGCAGCTCAGCCTGGAGCCCTGGGCTGTGCCTGGAAAGCCTTCCCACATCCCCTGCCCATGGAGAGGGAGCTCCCACCACAGCAGCTCCCTGCCTGTCCCTGTCCCTCTCCCTGCATCTCCTGGCCCTGGCTGGGATGAGATTCTGGTCACTGCCAGGCTCTGATGGCATCACTGGGCAGGTGTCCTTGTGCTCTCTGTCATCCACAGACCTGGGAGATGAGGCAAGACTTTGTAGGATGAACCCTGCAACCCATCCACAACCCCAGAGTCCCTGAGAGACCTTTTGGAGGTGACAAAAAGTCCTCGAAGGAGAGGACAGGTGAAGTCCCACCTCTGCTGGGGGCTGTGGGCCACGGGGATGGATCCCAGCCTGTAAGAGCATTGGGGGGTAGCACAGTCAGGACAGACGGAGATGAGAGATCTCTGCAGCCAGGTTGTGGAACTTGGGGTTTATTGCAAAGGGCCTGGGTGCAGGGCCCTGCTGGGAGCTGCCAGGCACAGCTCAGAGCAGGACTGAGAGAAGAGGGGGGGAGAGAGAATGAGAGGGTGAGAGAGTAAAAGGGTAAGGTTCCTGTTACAATACAATAAATCTTCTTCTGTGTTGAATATTCTATTTCTCACTAACCAATCTAGTCCAAGATACAAATCCTATAGCATTCACATACAGCCTATAAGAATCATTACATTACCACACTGTGCTACATTTTAAACCCTAAAAACTCCTCTTTGGGCCCCTTCTGCCAAGCTGTAGGGTCTGCTCTGCCCCTTGGGCCTGTCTGCAAGCAGAGGGTGTTGTTCCATCAAAAGGGGATCACCTTCAGTCAGCCACACCATTGTTTTCCAGTTGTTCAGTAACTGAGGTATCTCAAAGCTTGCTTTCATTTCAATCTCACTTATAGTTTCCATATTCTCCAAATCTTTTCCCAGGCAATCACCTTTACAAGGCTTTCCTGTTTCGTCTCCCCCAACACCAGCCCTTTTCCCTCCCGTTCCGGCGGTGGAAGGAGCATCCCCGGCCTCCCACAGCCTCCGGGCGGGGGGAAGGCTCGGTGGAAGTGCCCTCTGCTCTGTCATTAGCGCTAATGGCTCTGTCGCTGGGGATGCTCGAACAGCCGCGGCTCCAATTTCACGGCAAACCCCCCCCTGCCCCTCCCCGCTGCCCCGGCCCGGCCTCAAAGGCTCCTCCGGGCGCCCCTGCCCGCCGGGACCCCCCCAGCCAGGGCTGCTCGCACAGCAAAGGGACCGGCGGGGAGGGGATGCATAAAGATCCCTGTGCCAGGAGCAGGGGGACACGGGGGACAGGGATGGGGACAGGGAGAGGGATGGGGACAGAGATGGGGACAGGGAGAGGGATAAGGATGGGGACAGGGATGGGGACAGGGAACTGGGACGGGGAGGGAACAGGAATGGGAATGGGGACAGGGATAGGGGCAGGGACAGGGATGGGAATGGGGACAGAGATGGGGACAAGGACAGAGATGGGGACAGGGAACTGGGACAGGGAGGGAACAGGAATGGGAATGGGGACAGAGATGGGGACAGGGACAGAGATGGGGACAGGGAAAGGGATAGGGACAGGGACAGGAATGGGAATGGGGACAGGGATGGGAATAGGGACAGGGATGGGGACAGGGACAGAGATGAGGATAGGGATGGGGACAGGGACAGGAATGGGAATGGGGACAGGGATGGAGACAAGGACAGGGATGGGACAGGAATGGGGACAGGGATGGGAATAGGGACAGGGATGGGGACAGGGACAGGGGCAGAGATGAGGATAGGGATGGGGACAGGGATGGGGATAGGGACAGAGACAGAGACAGGGACAGAGACAGGACACAGCCCAACAGCCCACGGGAAGCAGGTGGGGGTGCAGAGCACACCCTGCACCCCAGGGATGGGCTGGCACCCTGCCCACCTGGCACCTGCAGCTCCATTTGCATTTCACGGATTCACGGAAAATGAGAGGGATTTTTTAATATATATTTTTCCCCCTTAGTAAGCACGGAGTTTATGTGAGTTGAAAATTGACTCGATAAATATTTCAGGCGCTGTTTTAACGGCGTGCGCGGGCTTCAAAGGCTCTGAGGGGAGCAGCTTCAGCCAGGCAGGCACTGAATCGCCCTGGCCAGAGCTCAGCACGGCCCGAGCTATGACACTGCTCCCAGGGGAGCTGTTCCAGCGGGATAAAACCGTTTTCCCTGGGAGCAGGGCGGGCTGGGAGCTGGGATCTGCACCACAGGCGCTGGGGAGGATGCTGAGCTGGGAATCTGCAGCACGGGGCAATGCACGGCGGGATCTGCGCTCCTGGGAAGCCTCATGCGGGTGAGGGCCCTGCAGGGGCTTGGGAGGATGAGGGGATGCTGCGGATCCGGGATCCAGCCCTGCCTGGCGCTCCCTGGCGCTGCAGGATGAGCTGGAGGCTTCAAAGCCCCGGGGGAATCCTCCTCCTCCCGTCTGCCGGGGAGAGGGAGGCGATTCCCGCTTGCAGAGCCCTCCCCATCCTCCGGTGCTCCGAAATGGCCCCACGGGCGCCCTGCCAGGCAGGGCTGGCTCGACCGGCTCCGCTCTGCAGCTCCCGCAGCGCTGCCGTGCCCAGCCCGGCCGGGCACCCCGGGCACCCCGCGCGCCCCTGCGCCCCTCCCAGAGCCCGGCAGGGCTGGAAACGCGCACGGCCAGCCAGACGAGTGGAAACCACTCCCCTGCATGTGGAAATTAAACGGCAGCTTGAAATACCGCTGGAGCCGATCGGCGGCGCGGGCAGGAGCCCAGAGTGGCCTTGCCAAGGGCTGCCCGGCACGGGAGGGCTCAGCCACAGCGTCCCCAGCGCTGCTGCCCTCGGCCAGTGTCCCCCTTGTGCCCCTGAGCCTCCCTGGTGCCATTGGGGGTGGCCCTGGTGCCATTGGGGTGACCCTGGTGCCATTGGGGGTGGCCCTGCTGCCATTGGGGGTGGCCCTGCTGACATTGGGGGTGGCCCTGCTGCCATTGGGGGTGGCCCTGGTGACAGCACAGTGACCCTGGTGCCATTGGGTTGGCCCTGTGGACAGTGGGGGTGACCCTGGTGCCATTGGGGGTGGCCCTGGTGACATTGGGGTGGCCCTGTGGACAGTGGGGGTGATCCTGGTGCCATTGGGGGTGGCCCTGGTGACATTGGGGTGGCCCTGGTGACAGCAGGGGAGGGCCTGGTGCCATTGGGGGTGGCCTGGTGCCATTGGAGGTGGCCCTGCTGACATTGGGGGTGGCCCTGGTGCCATTGGGGTGGCCCTGGTGCCAGTGGGGTGGCCCTGGTGCCAGCTGGGGTGGCCCTGGTGCCATTGGGGTGGCCCTGGTGCCAGCTGGGGTGGCCCTGGTGCCAGCTGGGGTGGCCCTGATGCCAATGGGGGGTGGCCCTGGTGCCAGCTGGGGTAGCCCTGGTGCCATTGGGGTGGCCCTGGTGCCAGCTGGGGTGGCCCTGGTGAAATTGGGGGTGGCCCTGATGCCAATGGGGGGTGGCCCTGTTGCCATTGGGGTGGCCCTGGTGCCATTGGGGTGGCCCTGGTGCCATTGGGGGTGGCCCTGGTGAAATTGGGAGTGGCTCTGGTGCCATTGGGGTGGCCCTGGAGCCATTGGGGGTGGCCCTGGTGCCATTGGGGGTGGCGCTGTTTCCGGGGCATCCCCGCCCGCTGCGCTCGGTGCCAGCTCCGGGGGCGGGGGGGCAGGGAGCCGTGCTGCAGGATTAGAGCAGTTTGCTGTGGGATTAGAGCACTGTGCAGCCATGGCAGGGCGCAGGAGCCCCGCTCTGCCTCGCTGAGCTCGCCGGGATTAAGGCTTTGTTTCAAGGGATTAGGGCGATTAGCGCGGGGGGTGCTGTGGGATGCGGGGCTGCTCCGTGCAGAAACTGAGCCAGAAGTGGGGCTGGGCGGCTTGGAGGGCTCCAGAGACACCTCAAAATTGTGCTCCCATCTCTGAGGGCTGCCGATCCCTCATGGGTCCATGCCCAGGGTGTCAGGGCCATGCACAGAGCTGCAGAAAACAACTGCACCGAATCCGTGGTGGGATCCAACCCCCTTGGAAAGTTCCAGCCCCTTCAGATCCAGCCCCCTTGGAGGGATCCAGCCCCCTTGGAAGGATCCAGCCCCCTCAGAGGGATCCATACCCCCAGTGGGATCCAGCCCCTTTGGAAGGATCCAGACCCCTCAGAGGGATCCAGCCCCCTCAGGGGGATGCAAACCCACCTCCTATGGTGCCAACCAAGCCCAAGCCTCGCCTGACCCCACCTTCCCCATCCTCACACCTCAGCCTTTCCTCACTCCTGCACATCCTTGGCCACAGACCATGGCGGGGAGCAGGGGCTACACATGGGAAGATGGTGGAGAACAGGCAAATGTGGAAAAATGACATCAAGAGCTGTCCCCAAGTCCCCATGACCAGCAGGGACCTCTCATCCCTGGCACATGGACCAGCAGCTCCTGGCTCTGGACCCTCTGTGCCACCCGGGCCCCTCCCAGCACCACTCTGCAGGGACAGGAGGTGCCAGCACAGCAGCTCCCAGCTGGCCCCAGCTGAGGAAGGGGCTCTCCTGTCAGTCCCCAACTGTCCCCAGGGCCCCCAGCTCCCTCTCTGGGGTAGGAACAGCTGGGAGCAGGAGCGAGGGAACAGCCCCGACCTCTGCAGTGCAGGAGTGAAGCTAAAACTGCAAATCCCACCCAAGGTTAGAGCCTGGAATTGCCAGGGACCAACAGCTGGAATTGCCAAACCAGAAGCTGGAACTGCCAAGGACCAGCAGCTGGAATTGCCAGGGAATAACAGCTGGAATTGCCAGGGACCAGGAGCTGGAACTGCCAAGGACAGGCAGCTGGAATTGCCAAGGACCAGCAGCTGGAATTGCTGAGCACCAGCAGTTGGAATTGCCAAGGACCAGCAGCTGGAATTGCCAAGGACCAGCAGCTGGAATTGCTGAGCACCAGCAGTTGGAATTGCCAAGGACCAGCAGCTGGAACTGCCACGGATCAGGAGCTGGAATTGCCATGGATCAGGAGATGGAATTGCCAAGCACCAGCAGCTGGAATTGCCAGGGACCAGCAGCTGGAATTGCCAAGCACCAGGAGCTGGAACTGCCAAGCACCAGCAGCAGGAATCTTCAGCCCTGGTCTCTGGCTGCTCCAGAGCTGTGGTGCTGGCAGCAGCCCTGCAGGGTGGTGGCAGTGCCAGGGACACGTGCCAGGCTCCCAGATGCCAGTGCTCATGCCATCTATGTGTTTTCTCTGTGGTGCTGCAGCCCAGCCCCTGACCTGAGCCAGCCACGAGGAGCTGGATCAGAGGAACCAGAAATGGAGCCAGGGGGTGGTGCAGGGGTCCCTCACTCTGCAGCTCCTCGTGGCTGAGGCTCCCTGGCCCAAGCTGCAGAGCTGGGGGAGCTGCAGGGAGGGGAGCAGCCCCCAGGCCTCTGCTCTGACAGCCCAAAGTCACATCTGTCCTGATCAGCTCAGATGGACACAGAGCCATTTGCTCAGCTCCCTCTTCTCCCCTCTCAGACCCAGAGCTGACCCTGCCTGGTGGTGGCATCATGGAATCATGGAATGGTTTGGGTTGCAAGGGAATTTAAACCTCATCCCACCCCTGCCATGGCAGGAACACCTTCCACCATCCCAGGCTGCTCCCAGCCCCAGTGTCCAGCCTGGCCTTGGGCACTGCCAGGGATCCAGGGGCAGCCCCAGCTGCTCTGGGCACCCTGTGCCAGGGCCTGCCCACCTTGCCAGGGAAGAATTTTATCCCAATATCACACAGAATCCCACAGAATCACATAATCACAGAATGATGAGGTTGGAAGAGACCTCCAAGATCATCGAGTCCAACCTGTGCCCTAACACCTCAACCAGACTACAGCACCCAGTGCCATGTCCAGTCTTTTTATAAACACATCCAGGGATGGTGATTCCACCACCTCCCTGGGAAGAGCATTCCAGTACTTTATTATTCTTTCATGAAAAATTTCTTCCTAATATCCAACCTGTACCTTCCCTGCTGTAGCTGAGACTGTGTCAGGTTCTGTCAGTGCTGCCCCGTGGAAGAGACCGACCCCACCTGTCTGCAGCCTCCCTTCAGGGAGTTGTAGAGAGCAATACTCCATCTAAACCCCCTCTCTGTCCCTTTGAAGCCATTCCCTGTGTCCTGTCAGCCACTCCATGGGTGCACCCGGGGGCAGTGCCCCCCTCCAGCCCCCCTGTGCCATCCCCAGGCATCTGCAGAGGGGGAATTTGCATCCAGGGAAATTTTCTTCACAAAGGAAATGTGCAAATGCTGCTTTGGGCACGGCCACACTCAGACCTTCAGAACTCTGGGACATCAGGTCTTTCCTGGCCCTGTGCTGTGCCTGGTCCTGCTGAGTGCCACCCCCTGCCCAAGCAGCTCTCTGGGGCTGGCAGAGAGGGGATTTGCAGCTCTGGGGATGGCAGCAGAGGGAGGGTGAGGGGGTTGGGTTGGGGGGTGAGCAGGGATGGATCCCATCCTTTCCCCTCCTCCAGCCTGTAAGGAGAGCTGGGTTTGAAATCCTTCTCCCCTGCTCGCTCCCTCTGAGCTGGCACTGTGCTGGAAGGGATTGATGTGGAGGAGACACAAATGAGTGACTCACACACACTTGGGGAGGATAAAAATACCCAGGCCCATGTGTCCCACCCGTGTGGGGTGGCTGGGATGCTGCAGGTGCCATCCCTGCTCCCCCAGCCACGCCAGGACCAACCCCCAGGGGGCTCAGCTGCCCTGCTGCTCCTGCCCAGGAGTGACAAAGATCAGGGGCCACGTGCCCTGGGGATCAGGTGGCCTCTGTGTCCTTCAGCAGGCAGAGGGTGACACAGCCCTGGCAATGAGCCTGGTGCCAGCACCTGGGGAGCACCAGAGCCAGCAGCTCGTGGTGGCAGCAGCAGTGTGGGCACTCAGGGTGTACCCAAGGGTGCCCACAGGGCAGGATTTTGTCTCCTCTGGCACCTGGAGGGGTGGCACAGACGTTTTGGGCACTGCCAGCAAGGTGTGCCCAGCTTTCAGTGCCACTCCTGAGTGTGCCACGTGCAAGGGTCACACAGAATTCCCCGTGCTTCCCTCACTTCCCTGTTCCTGGGGGGAGGAAGGAGGTTTGAAAGCAGAGACTTCCCTTCGTGTCCCTTGTCTTTTGCAGTGCCGTTTTGAAAATGGGACACTTTGCAGTGTTTTTCCTCCTCTCTGGATGCTCTCTGACACAACAATGCCCTGACGGAGAGGGCACACAGTGCCAGGAGCACCAGGGATGATCCATGCCCATCCCTCCTCCATCCCTGCAGGGCTGATGGGTGACAGGAGTGCCTGATGGGGATGGCAGTGACAGGGCTCGGAGGGAACATCACCCAAATGTCCTTGGAGGCAGAGCCACACAGCAGGGGCATGGAGGGCACAGAGGGCTGTGCTTTGTGCTTGCACCTGCAATCCCTGGAGGGCAGTGATCAGTGCTGGGGTGTGGGAAAACCACCAGGAAAGGGAAAAAACTGGAAGAAAAGCCTTTGGGTGAAGGTTTCCAGCACTCAGCCTGAGGGTGTGGAGGGAACTGAGCCTCTGCTTCCTTCCCCTGCTGCCTGTGCCAGGGAGCCACAGGTGTCCCTCGGGCAGGGGGGCACAGATCCAGCTCCTGATGGCTTCCCTGGCTCAGGGCAGGGGGAATGGAGCAGCGGGAACGTGGGGAGGGCTCTGGCTGCACCCAGCCTCATCACCCACCTCCTGGGCTTTTCTTGGTGATTTCCCACCTGGCTTTGCCCAGGAAGGAGCAGGAGACTCTGCTGGTGTGGGTGAGCTCTCAGCACCCCTCAGGCCCTGCAGGAACCTCCCCAGAGCTCCCCCTGCACCCCCGAGCTGCAGGTGCCCACCCAGGTGTGCTTTGTGAGACACTCAGAAGGTCTGGGGTCCGGCAGGGGCAGAGGGCAGCGCTCAGCCCTGGGGTGGCACACTGGGGTGAGCACCCCAAAGCGAAGGGGCCCAGCTGAGCCCCCTGAGCAGTGCCAGCGCTGCAGAAGGTCCCTGCCGTCACCTGGCAGCTCCGCAGAGCACGTTCCTGGCATTTCGCTGGAAGCTGAGGCGCAGGAGCCGGGCTCTGGCAGGGATCCCAGCACTCTGCGCTTTCCTGGCAGCGGGGTGGGAGCTGCCACGGCTGGGCGGGGGCTGCCGGGGGGAGGAGGAGGAGGAGGAGGAGGAGGAGGAGGAGGATGCTCCTGCCGGGATGCAGCCCCGGGAGCCGGCTGGCGTGGGAGGGGGTGGGAAGGCAGTGAGGGCGGAGAGCAGAGTGGGAAAGCGAGGCTGAATTCCCGAGGGAGGGTGAGGTGGGAGCCCCGCTGCAGCCCCACCTTGGGCAGGTGCAAATCCTGATTCCTCCGCTCTGCCGGGGCATCCGAGAGGTCCTCTGCCCCCGGGACAGCGAGGGGAGCTCTGTCACCCTCTGTGCCCTGGATGGGGAGCTCTGTCACCCTCTGTGACCCTGTGACAGAGAGGGGAGCTCTGTCACCCTCTGTGCCCTGGATGGGGAGCTCTGTCACCCTCTGTGCCCTGGTCAGGAGAGCTCTGTCACCCTCTGTGCCCTGGATGGGGAGCTTTGCCACCCTCTGCCCCTGTGACAGCGAGCAGGGGGTGCTGCTCACCCCTAGCATGGGGCATTGCCCGAGGGCACCGAGGAGACCTCACTGCCGGGGAGGTCCTGGCATTCTGTGTCCCCTGTGTTGGGGGGACTCTCCCCACTGCTGCCCTGGTTATACTGGGACAACCGGGCAGAGGATGGGACAGCGTTGGACTGGAGGAATTTCCCTGCGGAACTGAGGCAGTGAAAGTATCCAATAAAAAAGGAGTATTTTTAGTCAGGATGAGTTCCTGGCTGGGGATCTGATCCCGCGGCACTCTGCAAAGGGGGCAGCACTGAGGGGACAGGGCCCCTGGGCTGGCAGGACACACAGCAGGACACAGGGACACCCCCAGGGGCATTGGGAGCCCCTGGAGGGGCAGAGCTCCCCGTCCCCACCTGCACGGCCATGGAATCCCAGGTGATTTGGGAGGAGCCCTACAGATCATTTCCATGCCAAGGCTGCCCTGGGCAGGTGATCCTGCCATGCTGACTCACAGCAATGCAGACATGAGTCAGTTGGGAGAAAAAACCACTCCTTTTCCCTTTTCCCTCTTCCCTCTTCCCTTTGCAGGATCCCTTCCTCCCTGGATCTCTCCCTGGGCTCTCTGCTCCACAGCCTCCCCCTGGCCAGGGGAACAGCTCCCAGAGCTGGGCTGTTTATTCCTGGGGGAAATGGGAATTCCCTGCACATGGCAGCATTTATTTTCCCCAGGGCTCCACCAGTACCAACTCCCCCTGACTGTTCCTGTTCCTCCCCTCCACATTTATCTGTCTTTCACGGG
This sequence comes from Calcarius lapponicus, assembly GCA_039654755.1. NCBI lineage: Eukaryota > Metazoa > Chordata > Aves > Passeriformes > Fringillidae > Calcarius > Calcarius lapponicus. The sequence continues at coordinate 17,958,766 of CM077476.1, read as the reverse complement.
AATTTCAGCCCACCTTGGGCTTCCTCAGCCCCCAGCAGCAGCTCTCCCCTTCCCTCAGGTTTGCAGGGATACTAAACCTCACTTCCTACTGCTCCTGCATATTTCTTCTCCAAAGCCCAGGCTCGGTTTGGCAGGAGCAGCCGGCACTGCCTGTTCCCAGCTCCAGCTCTCAGCTGGGGGATGAAATAGGGATGCTTGGATCAGCCTGGGCTGAAGGCTGCTGGCTCCTCATCACTATTTACTGCCCTGCCAGGCTCCCGTGTCAGCTGCAGATATCAGCAGAGAAATTGGGGATTTATTTCCAGCCACTGCTGAAAGGTGGCTCAGCCAGGGCTCCACATCCACCGGCGAAATCTCCAGCAGGAGCATCCCGGGGTGGATTCAGGAGAGGAGGGGACCTGCCAGGAGCTGCCTGGCCCCTGTGGGCTGAGCTGGCTGCCTGTGGGGCTGCAGATGCCCCCTGGCACCGGAGGAGCCCCAGGGCTGTTTGTCCTGCTCCAGCAGCGGCACGACCAGCCCGGCAGCACCCGGGAGGGTGGAGCAGGAGCAGGGACGGGAAACTGCCCTGAATTAACCCACTTGGTGAATCAGAGCCTTTCCTAACCCCGGCTATTCAGCCTGGGGCTGCTGGAACAAACATGCCAAAGGAACAGCTCAGGTTCTGCCGTGTGGCACCCACTGATCACGGCACCCTGATCCCGGGAAAGATCCTGGTGGAAAGCATCTCACCTGCCCCCTGCCCCTGGGAAAACCTGCACACAGCCAGGGGAGACCTCTCCAGGCTTTCCAGGCTTGAGCTGTGCCCCAGGAGGAGCCAGGCTGGTCCCCACAGTGCCACACTTCAGGATGGTGGCTGGTGGAAGAAGAGAAAACGTAATGCTGGGTTTTTTTCCCTCATGTTCATTATAACCGACATGAGGCAGCAAGAAGAGTGGATGACTCAGTCCTGTGCAATGCAGCTCCTCTGCAGCAGCTTCCTGTGCCCTGAGCATTGCCACGGGCTCAGGGTCCTACCTGGATTTTCTCCCTTTGGATAAATTCCTGCTCAGTGGGAAATCGGGATCCTCCTGACTGGGAATGCCCTGGGAAATCCAGGGGGGAGGGGGGAGCTCGTGGGGACCCCAGATTTGGCAAACACAGGATCAGGGCAGGAATCCTGAATGCCTGGAGGAAAGGGAAAGAGGGGTCACATTTGGGGTGCAGAGCAGCCCAAGCAAGGCCCTCCTGAGCAAGAGCCTCTGCAGCCTTGGGTGGAATCTGGGTTATGGAATCAGGGAATGGTTTGGATGGAAAGGACCTTAAATCTCATCCCACTGCACCCCTGCCATGGCAGGGACACCTCCCACTGTCCCAGGCTGCTCCCAGCCCCAGTGTCCAGCCTGGCCTTGGGCACTGCCAGGGATCCAGGGGCAGCCCCAGCTGCTCTGGGCACCCAGTGCCAGGGCCTGCCCACCCTCACAGGGAACAATTCCTCATTCCCAATATCCCATCCATCCCTGCCCTCTGGCACTGGGAGCCATTCCCTGTGTCCTGTCCCTCCATCCCTTGTCCCCAGTCCCTCTCCAGCTCTCCTGGAGCCCCTTCAGGCCCTGCAAGGGGCTCTGAGGGGTCCCTGGAGCCTTCTCCTGTCCAGGTGAGCACCCCCAGCTCTGCCAGCCTGGCTCCAGAGGGGCTCCAGCCCTGGGAGCATCTTCATGGCCTCCTCTGGACTCACCCAGCAGCTCCAGGTCCTTCTGGAGACCCCAGAGCTGGTGGCAGCTCTGCAGGGGGGTGGGCCCTGCTCAGGGGGTGCAGCTGTGGCTGCCCTGGTGCTGACAGGACACACACCCAGCTCGGGGGCTGCTGGATGTGGGGATGGGAGGAGGTTTCCCCCGGGGCACTGGGAGCAGGTTTGCTCCATGGCTCTGGCATGGAGTGTGGCAGCGTTTTCATGCACTGATAATCCATAAAAACAGGGTGAAAATCTCTCCTGCGTTGTTGTCAAGTTTCAAATCTCCAAAGGGCTGGAGCAGACAAAGCTCTTCTGGCTCCTTTTCCATGGCTCCAGCTTCAGCCTGAGTGGGCAGATCTCTGCAGAGCCAGGCAGGCAGGGAGCTGGGAGATGTTTTCTACTTTCACGCTCTTTACACTGTGATGTGTCCTCCAGGGTCTCAGCTTTGCATTTTGGGGGATGAGAGGCAGCATGTGGCCCATCACATCCTGTCCCTGAGCTCCTGGGGCTGAAGGGAGCAGCTTCCCACAGCTCCTGAGGCGCTGCCTGCCCAGAGATCAGGGAATTTCAGAATTCACAGAATTCACAGAATTCACAGAATCACAGAATCACTGGGTTGGAAGAGACCTCCAAGATCATTGAGTCCAACCCAGCCCCAACACCTCAACTCAACCCTGGCACCCAGTGCCACATCCAGCCTTGTTTGAACACCTCCAGGGCAGTGCCCACCTCCCTGGCAGCACATTCCCGTGCCCAGTCACTCTTTCTGTGCAGGACTTTTTCCTCATGTCCAGCCTAAACTCCCTCTGGCACAGCTGGAGGCTGTGTCCTCCTGTCCTGGTGTCACTGGTGACCACTCCAGAGGAAATGACCTTGTGGGAATGGTGTGAGCACAAAGAACAGAACAGAATGACCAGGTTGGAGGAGACCTCCAAACTCATTGAGTCCAACCCAGCTCCAACCCCTCAGCTCAACCCAGGCACCCAGTGCCACATCCAGGCTTTGTTAAACACACCCAGGGATGGGGACTCCACCACCTCCCTGGGCAGCCATTCCAGAACTTTATCACTCTTTGTGTGAAAAGCTTTTTCCTGATATCCAACCTGAATTTCCCTTGGCACAGCCTGAGGCTGTGTGCTCTGGTTGTGTCAGTGCTGCTGGAGAAAGAGCCCAGCCCCAGCTGAGCACAGGCCCCTTTCAGGAGCAGTGCAGAGTGATGGGGGCAGCCCTGAGTCTCCTTTTCTCCAGGCTGAGCACCCCCAGCTCCCTCAGGGGTTCCTCTCAGGGTTTGTGTTCCCAGCCCCTCTGGATGTGCTCAGCGTCCCAAGGTCCTTCCCAAGCTGAGGGGGCAGAGCTGGGCACAGCACTCAGGGTGTGCCCTCAGCAGTGCCAGGCACAGGGGAAGGATGCCCTCCCTGCTCCTGCTGCCCACAGTCCAAATGGGCCACCCTTGACAGCCCAGGAGCTTCCAAAGGCAAAGCTTGCTCTTTATGTGCACCTTGATGAGAGCTGCTATGGGGAAAGGCTGAGCCTGCAGGACATCTGGGGACAGAACAGCTGCCTGTGCCCTCCTGCTTGCCCAGGACACTGCTGGCCACGCTGGGAAGGCGCCAGCAGCACCCAGAACTGGGGGTGCCTGGTGCAGGGTGATGGAGGCCCAGGAGCCCCTCCCCACCATCCCCATTCCTCTCTCCAGAGCGGGACAGGCTGCTCTGATGTCCCTGTCCCAGCCCCACAGCAGCACCTCAGCACCCCTGTCCCACCAGCAGTGTCCCCTGTCCCCAGCACTGTCCCTCACCCCTGTGCCAGCAGCTCCATGGCCTTGCCAATGCCTTTCCTCCTGCTCTGGCAGTTCTGCTGTCCCCTGGGGAGGTGGCAGAGGAAGGTGTCACCCCCTCGGGGTGTTCCTCACCAGGATCTGTGCCTCCCACTGTGTCTGCAGGCACCTGGGGAGCTGCCAGCTGGGCTGAGCTGCCTGGGCACCCATCCCAGCGCCAGGAGCCCATTCAGCAGCCAGGGCAGGAATTGTGCCCGTTCCCGAGGCTGTGGAGGGTGCCTGGCCCTGCTGGGGTGGCTCTGGCACTGCTGGCAGGTGGCCCTGCTGGGGATTGCTGGCAGCCAGAAGGGGAGGGTATTTTTAGCTCTCCCCTCCCTCTGGCTGTGGGCGGTGTGTGGCATTTATTTGTGGTGGAATTATTTGGAGTTGGGGTGGCAGGAGGCACGAGCAGAGGCACAGAGCTCACCATCACTCAGGGCACCATCCTGACCCCAAAATCCCTGGATGCTGGGGTGGTCCCACGGGCTTTCCCCCCTCATCCTGAGCCCAGGTCACAGGGAAGCTGCATGGAAGCTGAAATGCAAGAGACCCAATGAGCTGCTCGTAAGCTGCAGGTAAAGCACAGGTGAACCTCCAAGGTCACAAATCATGGAATCAGGGAATGATTCGGGTTGGATGGGACCTTGAAAACCATCTCATCCCAACACCCTGCCATGGCAGGGATGCCACCCACTGGCCCAGGCTGCGCAGGGGCTCACCCAGCCTGGTCAGCACAGGGGAACCCATGCTCAGGCTCTGTGTGGGAGCATTTCTGGGTCCTGCCCCTGGGAGCTGCCTGTTCCTTCTCTTCTCTTGCCCATGCCCAAACTGGACCCGCTTTTTCTCCTGCCAGTGCCTTGACTCAGCTGTTGGCATTCCCAGCCTGTCCTGCCTGCACAGGAATGCCTTTGGAGCAAACACCTCGTAGCTGTGAAACGATGCCCTGCAGGAAAATGCTCCCCAGCCTGTCAGGTGCCTCCCCAAAGCTCCTCAGGCTGGCAGAGGCTCCCTGGCACACGAACCCTCCCTGCAAGGATCACACATTCCCTGGCACGGGCAGAGCCCTGCTGGATGCAGCTCTGGGATGGGCTGGGCACGAGCAGGAATGTTGTGCCTGCACGTGTGGTTGTGGTTCTGATGATGTGAGAGCTACCACTATCAGTTTTTAAAAGTGCATTTCAGTCTTTATTTAGATGTTTTAAGCTCTTGCACTAGATTTTATAAGCTGGTGAACACTGGCAAAAGTATCTCTCCCACAGAACTAGAACCATACATTCTCAATTCAGTATAAATACATGGTTGAACTAATATTAATACACATCACCATTTTATCAATTACTTAATAAAACAAGTTATCAAGTGTCCAAATATTAAGTTATGCAGCTTGAAAGGCATACAAAATATTACAGAGGTCTGCCCAAGGCATAGCAGAAATTCAAGGAGGAAAAAAAAAAAGAAAAGAAAAGAAGAGAAAAGAAAAGAAGAGAAAAGAAAAGAAAAGAAAAGAAAAGAAAAGAAAAGAAAAGAAAAGAAAAGAAAAGAAAAGAAAAGAAAAGAAAAGAAAAGAGAAAAGGATCACAATTTAAACAAAACAATATTTGTTTAACAACACTCAATAGGTACATTCAAAGAAAACTCCAGGATTTTTCAGAAATTTTCTGATTAAGAATTTTTAGCTACCATAACAAAGCATTTCTATGTTTTCATAAAACATTTACTCAAGTAAAGGGCATATTCCATATCTCCTGCACAAGACAAAGGCAACATTTTACTAGAAACATTGTGGAGTCCCTCCTGTGTAGGGACAGGCTGGGGGATGCAGGGGTGATTCCAGCCTCACCCATTCCATGGATGTCACCCCTCAGATCCACAGGGGCTGCTCCCAGGTCCCTGCAGGGGCTGGTTCCCTGCGAGCATTCCAAGGTGTGGCATGGCAGAGCCAGAATGCCAGCACTGGCACCAGGCTGGGTTTGCTGCCACAGCTCCTGGGGCTGGCATTGGGAACCCGGGGCAGAGGCAGGGGCAGCATTCCTGGATATTCCCAGCTCTGGAAACTGCTCAGTGAGGATGGAGCACAGGGACAAAACAGATCTGGGGAAGCAGCTCTGAACCTTGGGGACTTTTCCTAGGGCTGAGCAGGAGGGAGCTCCCACTGGATTGCTGTCCCAGACCCTGTGTGGCTCATCCCATGATAATATCATGGAATCATGAAATGGTTTGGGTTGGAAGGGACCTTAAAGCCCTTCCAGTTCCACCCATGCCATGGGCAGGGACACCTCCACTGTGCCAGGGTGCTCCAGGGCCCATCCCTTGCACATCTCTGTGTCCCAGGTGTGTCTCTGTAGGCCTCTGTCCCTGCAGTGACACAGCTCTGGGAACACCCAGACATGGAAGAGCCCCTGGGAAGGGACCTGCAGCCTGTGCAGGCCCACATGGCAGAGAGCAGCCATGGCTGACTCACTGCAGCCCAGACACTGTGGGAGGGCTGGTTTCGGCTCCAGCAGGCTCCCAGTATAACCAGTAACGCTCCTGGCTGTGCCTCACTGCCAGCTGCAGCAGGGGCTCCACCCAGGAGGAGCCTTCCCCTGGCCCGGGGAGAGCTGAGGGTTAAAGAACACCTGAGTGCTTTGGCCTGTGCGTGTCCCAGTGACATTCCTGCGTGGGTGGATCTGTGTGTGTGTGTGTGTGTCACCTCAGCAGCTCAGTCCCTGCCACAACCCTGCTGGCACACAACAGGGTGGCACAAATGGGGGAACAGCCAGGCCAGGTGTCTGATGTCCCCAGGGCTGCAGTGAAGTGCCTGGAGCAGCCAGGGAATGTCACAGAATCATGGAATCTTCGAGGCTGGAGAAGCTCTCTGAGATGCTCCAGTCCATCCGTTCCCCTGCATTGCCCAGGACACCACTGCCCCATGTCCCCAGGTGACACAGCTGTGTGTTTGAACTCTGCAGGGATGGTCACTCCACCAGTTCCCTGGGCCACAGTGCCCACTGGAACATATGCCCTATTTCCCTGAGCACCCGTTCCAGGGCCTGACCACTTTTCCAGTGAAGAAATTTCCCCAAAATCCAACCTGAGCCTGCCCTGGCCCAGCCTGAGGCCGTTCCCTCTGCTCCTGTCCCTGTTCCCTGGAGCACAGCCCGACCCCCCGGCTGTGCCCTCCTGGCAGGAGCTGTGCAGAGCCACAAGGGCCCCCTGAGGCTCCTTTGCTCCAGGCTGAGCCCCTTCCCAGCTCCCTCAGCCTCTCCTGGGGCTCCAGCCCCTTCCCAGCTCCGTTCCCTGCCCTGGACACGCTCCAGCCCCTCCAGGGCTCTCTGGCCATGAGGGCCCAGAGCAGGACACAGCCCTCGAGGTGCCCCAGCAGTGCCAGCACAGGGGACAGGCCCTGCCCTGCTCCTGCTGTCACACTGGTTTTGATCCAGGCCAGGTGCCCACGGCCTCCTTGAGCACCCCTGGGCACCCCTGGGTACCCCTGGGCATCCCTGGGCCCATGTCCAGCTGCTGTCACCAGCACCCCCAGGCCTTTCCCCCTGCACAATTCCCGTCACTCTGCCCCACCCTGGAGCGTCCCTGGGGTCGTTGTGCCCCGAGGGCAGGATGGCAGCGATGCCCCTCAGGTGAGGGAGGAGCAGGCCCGGAGCCCTCCCCGAGCCGGCAGTGCTGTAACCGTGGAGACCAGCGCGGTAATTGGGAGAGAGGAGCGCTCTGCAAGCGGCACCCGCTGCTGCATTCAGCCGCGGCGGAGCGGCTCTTTGAGGTAGCTGCGATTTCCACATCAAAAGAGGAAGCTGAGAAAAGGCAGCCCAAAGGTTGAGGCCGAACTGTGCTCGGGTCCTTGCCCAGATGGCAGCAGGCCTGGGCAGATGGGGTGGGATGAGTTCCTCGAGCTCAAACTGCCTCCCCACAGAGCCTGTGCTCTCTCAGCCCTTTACAGGCCGTGGGGAGGATGGACACCTCTGGATGACAATTTGTGACATCCTCAGGTAGCTCTGAGATAAGACTCCAGACCTGTGGAAGTGTTGGCTTTGTGAGGGAACAGCCAGAGGGATGAAAGCTCTGCTGGTCGGGGATCCCCCCTGTGTGGGGGAGGCAGCACCTCCGAGGCCTTCTCTGCCGTGCTGGGGTTGTTCTCAGCTTTTTGGTTTGTGCTTTGTACCCCTCAGCCCAGGGATGGGGATGGACACTGGGAGGGGAACTCAGCACTCCAGGGTTCCCTCCCACCATCAAACATTTCCATGTGCCCACCCAAGCAGGATGCAGGGAATTCCTCCTGGGCCAGAGACACAGGAAGCTTCTGCAGAGCTGGCTGAAACCAATCAGGGGGTGCCAGAAGAGTCTGGCATGGCTGAAATGCAAGAGACCCAATCTGAAATCTCTTTGGCACAGCAGATTTCAGACCATGATCATCAGTTCCAGTTCCAGCTCCTTCTGCTTGTGGAATTGGGCCTGGGGAGATGAGAATGGGGTGCAGAAGGAGAAAGCAGAGAAGCTGTTCCACAAGGGATCTGATCTCTCCTTGGTCCATCCTCACCCTGTGCACAGCTGAGCTGGGGACATTGGGAAGGGAGGCTCAGCTGAAGCAAGCCAGGGTGACAACAGCAATTTGCACAACCTGTCAGAGGGACAAAGTGGCTCTTGAGGTCCTGCTGAAGGGCACAGGCAAGGCCTGGTCCCCATCTGCTGTTTGCTCCTCCAGCTCTTCTATTTCCCACTTTGTCCACACACAGCCCTGGGATTTGGCTCTGCAGTGCTGCCTTTGCTGGGCTCTCAGGAGCCTGATGTGTCCTTTTCCAAACCCCACAGTGTCCTGAGCTGGAAGGGACCCCAAGATCCCTAAAGTCCTGCCCAGACCCCCCAGCAGTCCCCCCCTGTGCATCCCTGGTGTCCAAAGGCTCCTGGAGCTCTGGCAGCCTCAGGGCCTTGCCCATTCCCTGGGCAGCCTGGGCAGTGCCCAGCACCCTCTGGGGGAAGAACCTGTCCCTGAGCTCCATCCTGACCCTCCCTGGCACAGCTCCGTGGTGTTCTCTCCTGGACAGCTGCTCTGGAGCAAGGGACGGGCCCAGGGTGGAGCCCTGCTGGGATCCTGGAGCTCCCATCACCCCTGGCCATGGCATTTCCCACCAGGAAGTTGTTGGCCAAGTGTCACAGAATCCCAAATCTGCAAATGGGTTGGGTTGGAATAAACCTTAAGGATCATCTCATTCCAACCCCTGCCATGAGCAGGGACCCCTTCCACTATCCCACCACCAAATATTTCCATGTGCACACCCCAAGCAGGATGGAGGGAATTTCTTCTGAGCCAGAGACAAGAAGCTTTCTGCAGAGCTGGCTGAAACAAATCAGAGGGTGCCAGCAGAGTTTTGCAGGCCGAAATCTCTTTGGCACAGCCTATTTCCAGGTTGTTCCAAGCCCTGTCGAATCTAGCCTTGGACACTCTCAGGGATGAAACAGCCACAGCTTCTCTGGGCACCTTCTCCAAGGTGTTCTTTACCCTCCTCCAGGGATGTGGGGGTGAGGAACACATCCCACATCCAGCATCCAGTGAGGGATGTTTCTTACAGTGAAGAAATTTTCCCAAAATCCACCCTGAGCCTGCCCTGGCCCAGCCTGAGGCCGTTCCCTCTGCTCCTGTCCCTGTTCCCTGGCAGCAGAGCCTGACCCCTCCGGCTGTGCCCTCCTGGCAGGAGCTGTGCAGAGCCACAAGGTCCCCCTGTGGCTGTCCCAGGTGCAGGGAAGGCAGAACAGGAACCTCCTGTGATAGATGAGTAATGCGATGATTGACTCTCGCAATTAATGGATAAATATCCTGTATCTAGGTTAAGAAAAGTTTCTAGATTTATAGTTATGTTGTACCCCCTCACGTGGTTATCAAGGGACAGCTGGGAGGGCTGGCTTGTCACTATAGTGACATCTGACCTCCAATCAGGATTTGAGGAAGAGATCTCCACCACTGGACAGTGAAAGGGTTGATGGACAGAACTTTGGGAGGGGTTAAAGGGTTAAAAAGGGTAAAACCTCCATTGTAAGGGGGCTGAGCACATGGCAGGGAAAATGTTTTGCTCTCAGCACCGTAACCTTTTTTCTTCATTCAGTCTTCTGTTGTATTTTTGGTAAGGTTTAATAAACCTTCCTAAACTCTGACAAGTGAGTAGCTATTTCTCACAATCCCAGCCCAGCCTCAGAGCTGTGCCCAGGAAGCAGGGCCAGGCTGGGGATGGCAGCAGTGCCAGGACAGGGGACAAAGCAGAGCCCTGGCCCTGCTGGGCTGCAGCCCACATTAGCAGCCCCGAGTTGTGTATTAGCCGTGAATTAATGTCCTGCAGAGACTGGGAACCGGGATCATGCGGGGATTAAAGAGGCATTACCCCTTTGTTAAAGCTGATGTTTTTGGGATAATCTGGAAGCTTTAGCTAATACATTATTACAGAAACTCCTTCAATCACAGCAGCAGACAGTAAGCAGATTTGGATATTACTGCATAACTGCGCAGGGCTGCTGCTGCTGTTCTTCCCTGCTCCCCTTCCTGGGCAACACCACGGCACAGCCAGGCCTGGGAGCTCCCCAGAGACCTGGGCTGGCCTGGTCCTGGAAGAGATCCAGCCTGGAGATGCCCAGCTGAAGGGTGGCTCTGTCCTGGCCAAGGTGCTCAGGGCTCCTCTGGGGAAATCAGCAGCTCTGGAGACACTGCAGGGGCTTTGTCCATGGAGGGGAGCACTGGGAGCTCCAGCCTGGATAAGTGGATCACCAGCCAAGCAGCGGGAAGCATCCCTGGAGCAGGGGAAGTTGTTGCTGGGGGAACATTTCTCCCTTGGTGCTGCTGCCCCATTGGAGGTTCTGCTGCCTGGAGCCCAAACCTGCTCCCTCCTGGTTGCTCAGGAGCCTCCAGGGCTCTGACAGAAGGAATCCTTGCCTCATCCCAAGGGGACAGCAGCCCCAGGATTTGGGGCTTTGGGAAGGAGCCACTTGGATGTCACTTGTCCCTGTTCCCAGTGGTTCAACACATGAAGGACATCATGGGTGGCTTTGGCACCACATTCCCAAGGCTCACTGGGAATGACAGGTCACTTTGGTGAAACACTTTGATGAGGCTCCACTTTGGTGGAGACACATTCCCAATTTTCTGTGTGACCTCCCCCCCCCCCCCGCAGTCCCTGCCAGGAATGGTTCCCTAAATCCCAACCATCTGTGATGGGATGGTAGAAACACAACCATTGTGTGTTCTACCCTGCAGGAATTCCTGCCTGCTGGCAGAGCAAGCTGGAGCTCAGCAATTCCCAGCCCTCCACAAGGGCTCATGGAAATGGGAAAGATTCTCATGGAATCATGGAATCATGGACTGGTCTGGGTTGGAAATGAAAGCTCTTCTCATTCCAAGCCTCTGCCACGGGCAGAGACCAGGCTGCTCCAAGGCCCATCCAAGTGCCCTGTAAGCCTGGCAGGAGCCAGAGCTGGATTTAATCTCAGTCCCTGCCCTAAGTGTGGCTCTGATCCTGCCTCCCAGGGGTGCTGTGACTCCCACAAGGCAATCCCAGAGACACAGAGCCATGCCTGGGGTCAGAGCATCTCTCACTGTGCCACATTTCCTGGGACATGGAGATGGCTCCAGACCTGTGGGAATGGCAGGGACTGGAATGTGATGGGACCAGGGCTTGAGCCCCTGCTTAGCAGAGCTTTGGGAATACTGGGAAGAGAAACAGGGAAGGGCCATATTGCTCTGATGGCAGATGCATGACAGGGAGCCAAATGCTGTGGAGAAAACAGGGATTAAGCCACAGAGAGCCAATAGAGAGGGGAAAAGAAAGCAGGGGGTAAAACATGGGATGGAAATCAGGAATCAGAGATGGCTGGGAGCACATGGAGCACAGGGAGTGCCAGAACTCAGTACATCCCTCTGGGTGTCCAGAGTTGCCAGGACCCCTGCCAGGGGGCTCAGAGACCCTGGCACACAGCCCAGAACACCTGTGGGTTTGATTATGACCCGTGGAGCAAATTACCAGCTTTGTATGAAGACCTGAAAGCCACAGAAGTTTAAGTAGTGTAATAATAAAATTATCACTAGGTGAAAAAGTAGATTTTGGGATTTTAGAAGAGGGGTTTTGGGGACAAGATGGAGGCACTTGGGCGTGTCCAGCCTTTCTTCTTCTTCTCTACCTCCATCTTCTGCTGTGATGTTGGCACTTTGGCATTGGTTTAGAGTAGAAGCTCACTGTCTAACATAGGTGATAGGTATTGGAAAGTAATTGTAAGCATTGTACACGTAGTTTGTAGTATAAAGAGATAACACCACCCTGGGGGCAGGCAGAGTGCCTGGAACTGTCCTGCTGGATGGACCTCGGCTGAGCAGGAGAAAATTTTTATAGATAAGATACAATAAACAACCTTGAGACCGAGAAATGAAGAGCTCTGGCTCATTCTTTGGATGCGTGGGCCGAAACAGAGACTTTTCACGTGTCTCGGGGCTGCAATTAACAGCAGAACCCCTGAGAAGGGAGCACAGGGAAGGGGGGAAATGTGGGAATACATGGCCAAATCCTGGGACAACCTCACACAGGAGCAGAAACCATGTTCCCAAACCCATCCTCCTCCTCAGGCAGGGAAGCAGAGATGGAGGATTCACAGCCACGAGGGCGGAATGCACCAAAGGCAGCAAATCCCCTGGCCCAGATGACACATCTGGAGCCCTCCAAGAGCCCCAAGCCTGGTGACGGAGCTCTCAGCAATAACACACAAATTCACATCCTCCAACTACGGCTCCGGGGGCACTAAAGGCTGGGCCTACATTTGAAAGCAGGCCCCGGGGTGTGCTCGGCCTCACAAACCAATAAGCTTTGCTTCAGCCTGAGCAAATGCTTGGAACAATTATGCAGAGGCGTAATTAGAAATCTTGGTGAGCAGGGGCTCCTGAGCTGCCGTATCCAGCACTTCAAACGAGCACACCAGCTCCTGCTTTCCAGGCTGGGCTATTCCTGGGGCTGCTTCCCCCCACGGACACATGAGCCGTGCCCAGGCAGCAGCAGGAACAGTTTGGGCTGGGATGGAGGGGTTGGCAGAGCTCAGGGCCAGCAGGACCCAGTTTCAGGGGGGTTTAGGCTCTACCAAGCTGCTAGAGCCCACCCTGAGAGCTGCAGTTCCTTCACAGCAGAGCTCAGGGCCAGCAGGACCCAGTTTTAGAGGGGTTTAGGCTCTACCAAGGTGCTGAAACCCACCTTGAGAGCTGCAGGTCCCACCCAACAGAGTTCAGAAGGCTCAGGGCCAGCAGGACCCAGTTTTAGAGGGGTTTAGGCTCTACCAAGGTGCTGAAACCCACCTTGAGAGCTGCAGGTCCCACCCAACAGAGTTCAGAAGGCTCAGGGCCAGCAGAACCCAGTTTTAGAGGGGTTTAAGCTCCACCAAGGTGCTGAAACCCACCCTGAGAGCTGCAGGTCCCACCCAACAGAATTCAGGGTCAGCAAAACCCAGTTTTAGGGGTGTTTAGACTCTGCCAAGTTCCTCAGACCCACCCTGAGAGCTACAGGTCCCTCCCAGAAGAACTCAGGAGGCTCAGGGCCAGCAGGACCCAGTTTTAGAAGGGTTTAAGCTCTACCAAGCCGTTGAAACCGACCCTAAGAGCTGCAGGTCCCTCCCAGCAGAACTCAGAGAGAGCAAGACCCAGTTTTAGAGGGGTTTAGGCTCTATCAAGCTGCTGAAACCCACCCCGAGAGCTGCAAGTCCCACCCAACAGAGCTCAGAAGGCTCAGGGGCAGCAGGATCCAGTTTTAGGGGGGTTTAGGCTCTGCCAAGTTGCTGAAACCCACCCTGAGAGCTGCAGGTCACCAGCTCAGAGGGGCTGCAGTGCCAGGAAGATGCTGCCAGAGGTTGTTGTTTGCTCCTGGTGGGTCTTTTCCTCCTTCAGGGCACCTTTTGCACCTCCCCAGATCCAGGCACCAATCTGGGGACACCTCAAATTGAAGTGGGTCCCTGGAAGTGTTCAAAGCCAGGCTGGATGGGGCTTGGAGCAACCAAGTCTAGGAGAAGGTGTCAGCCAGGAGGGTTGGAATAAGGTGGTGTTTAATTCACAGAATCACAGAGTGACCAGGCTGGAAGAGACCTTCAAGATCATCGAGTCCAACCCAGCCCCAACACCTCAACTAAACCCTGGCACCCAGTGCCACATCCAGGCTTTGTTAAACACACCCAGGGATGGGGACTCCACCACCTCCCTGGGCAGCCATTCCAGTTTAGGATCCCTTCCAACCCAAATAATTCTGTTATTAGAGATTTTAGAACCTGTGGTTCTAAAAAACGTGCAGATGTGGCACCTGGGGACATGGACACATGGTGAACACAGTGGTGCTGGGTTAACTGTTGGACTTGATGACCTTGGAGGTTTTTCCAACTTAAACAATTCCCTGATTCTGGGATCTAAATCCTGCAGAGCTCCCTCACATCGGTGACATCAGCCAGAAGCTAAAATCACCTCATTGCCTCAGCAAACCTGGCTGAAAGAGAAGGAAATGAAACCCAGCCCTGCAGTGCCCAAGGCCCTGGCAGTCCCCTGAGGCACCAGGGTGTCCCTGCATGGCTGGGGCTGCTGCCTCCCTCTGCTGCTGCTCTGGGGTTTTTTTTTGCCCTGCTAACAATAGGATTGCAAACCAAAACTCAATTATGGGATCCTCTGTATGGCTTCCTCCCCTCCCACTTTCCTAAAGAGGTGGAGTGGCACGGAAAGGTCCACAGGGTTTTAAATACCTGACTCAGGCTGGAAAAAAACACCAAATAACAGCTGAGAAAGACTTTTCTGTAATAATTTTGGAGACAAAGGTCCCTGAAAAGCACCTTTGGGATCATCCTGATGCTCGGGGTGCCCCGTTTGTGTGCCCCTGGAGCTGCCCGCTGTTGGCAGTGGGGGCCGGGCGGCTGGGACACAGGGGAGCGCTCCTGCCCCAGGCTGTTCTCGGCAGAAAGGAGAGCAAGGGGCTCCCTGCAGGGCTGCCTTGCCTGTGCTGCCCCGGGGCGTTCGTGCTCCTTCCTCGGGAGCTCCGGCACCTCCGGGACTGCGCGCTGGGCTCCCACTGCAGCTCCCCCAGCACCAGCCCAGGGGCCTGAGGAGGGAAATCAGGAGGGACCCCCTCCCTGGCTCCTGACTGTTGGAAAAGTAGGACAGGTCTCCCAGGCTCTGCCGTGCTCCTTCCATCAGTGCCAGCGTGTCTCCAGTTGATTCCTGCTAACCCTGCCCTCTCCTGCTCCTCCAATGTGATCCTCACATCCGAGGGAGCCCCGATTTCACTGCCCCCCTTTGAGCTGGGCCTGGCTGGTGCCTCCCAGGGCACCTGTGGGGTCACACAGAGCCCAAGGGAAGTTCCCAGCTTGGGGACAGCCCCTTCACCCGCCTAAAAAACCACTCAGGAGCCTCTCTTGGTGCTCGGTGAGGCACCTGCACCCCCTGGCACCCCCAGGAGGGACTGGGAGGTGATGGACACCCAGCATCACCATGGAGGTGGTGCTGGAGTCCCTGCAGGGGTGGTGGTACAGCAGTGGAGCTGGCACAGCAGCAATGGGGTACAATTTCTGCATCCTCCCCATCCCTCCTTGGCTTTCTGCAGCTGCCCCATCCCACATCTCTGGGAGGTGACACCGTGGCTGTTGTACATGGAGCTGCCACCTGGAGCAGCCCAGCGTGGGCTGTGGGCAGGGATGCAGGAGGGGGGGCCCAGATCTCCTTCTGCCCCAGGTTTCCACAGTCTGGTGGTGGCTGTGCCCCCATCTCCTGTCACTGAGCACCCTGGTGGCACCAGCGCTGCCCCTTCACCTTCCCCACACTCCAGAGGGGCGGAGCAGCTCCCTGCCCTCTCCACAGTGCCCTTGGAAGTGCCCTCAGCCCTCTCCAGGTGTGAGTGGTGCTGCTGCAATCAGACCAAGAGGTTTCATTTTGTGAGCGAAATTGTGACCAGATCCACTCCAAACATCTTTGCTGTGAGCCAGGCCAACACTCTGCAGCGATTTTCCTTCCTCTGCTCCTCTGCCCCTCCCTTGCTATGCCTGGCACTTCCCACCTTGGCTCCACGTGGGGCAGAGCTCAGTGGGATTTGCTGGATGGGGACACCATGGGTTCAGTTTCTTGCAGCTCCTCCCAAAGGCTGCAGCTCCCTGTGACCCCCCTGTGCCATCTCCATGCTCAGTCCTGATTTCCTGAGGGCTTTTGGGTCAGCTCATGGTGGCTTTGCCAGGGACCTCAAGCTGAGGTGGCTCAGAGATCTCATTATCCCATGACAATGGGATCTCATAATGCAAATCTCCCCTCCAAATTGCCTCATTCATTTCACTCCTTGCTGTGGAGAAGACCCAGACCCAAAAGGGCTTTCTGCTTCTTGGCCTACACATCCTGCAGCTCAAAGTCTCTTTTGTGGCTGAAACCTTGATGACTGAGCCAGGATGAGGCTGGAGGGTCAGGGCCAGGCTCTGGCAGCAGGAGGGGTGACAGGAAGAACATCCCCCCCATGGTGAGACTGTCCCCATCATTCCAGACTATCCCCATCATTCTGAGTGTCCCCATCATTCCAGACTGTCCCCATCATTCCGACTGTCCCCATCATTCCAGACTGTCCCCATCATTCCCAGACCGTCGCCATCATTCCAGACTGTCCCCATCATTCTGACTGTCCCCATCATTCCAGACTGTTCCCATCATTCCAGACTGTTCCCATCATTCCCAGACTGTCCCCATCATTCCAGACTGTCCCCATCATTCTGACTGTCTCCATCATTCCCAGACTGTTCCCATCATTCCCAGACTGTCCCCATCATTCCAGACTGTCCCCATCATTCTGACTGTCTCCATCATTCCCAGACTGTTCCCATCATTCCCAGACTGTTCCCATCATTCCCAGACTGTCCTCATCATTCCAGACTGTTCCCATCATTCCAGACTGTCCCCATCATTCCAGACTGTCCTCATCATTCCCAGACCATCGCCATCATTCTGACTGTCCCCATCATTCCCAGACTGTCCCAAGAGCCTGCTCCATACCCTCTCCAGCCCCTGCATGCCTCTTAGACCCAGAATTCCCTGCTCCCAATCCATTCCTCTGGTGCCTCCTCATTTCACTGCTCCCCATTCCACCTGTTTCCAGCCAAGCCCCTGAGCAGCAGAGCCCAGAGCTGGGAGCAGCCCCTGGGCCAACCCATTGTCCCAGCAATGCTGGAGGGAGGCTCCTCCCTGTTCCCAGTGCCTGGAGGTGCCCAGCCCATCCCCAGGTGTCACAGCCTCTCTCCAGGTCACCCCAGCACATCCTGCCCCTGGCAGAGGGCAGTGCCCAGTCCCATGGCAGCAGGGCCAGCTCCTGTCCTGTGCCAGGCCACCAGAGATGCTGCTGGTGGCCACGGACTCGTTTGCCTGCTCAGCTCTGAGCCCGTGGCTGCCAGGCTCCCAGGCATGTGGGCTGCAGTCCCTCCTGGGGGCCCTTGCACCGTGCCAAGGGAGCTTTTCTTATCTTCACAGGAATGAAAACCTTTCTGAAATCAAAGTGCTTGGGTGGCTTTGAAGAGTTTCCTCTGGAGATGAAACAAGGCTGTTTGTGAGCGCCAGCAATCTGAGCTGCAGCTCCTGGGGCCACGGGGCTGCTGGGCAGCGCTGGGCAGTGCCCAGCCTGGGGGAGCCCTGGCCTGGCCACTGTGGCCCCAGGAGCTGCCCCCCAGGCTGGAAGGTGCCCCTGGTGCAGAGCCACCCACAGTGAGCTGGTCTGGCCCGTTCCCAGGCTGGGAGCTGTGGGCCATGAAAGGCAACCAACAAAGGGACGGAGAGAGGATTATGTGGAGGTGCTGGAGATGTTCAAACACACCCTGCACTGCCAGGGGCTGCTCAAATCCTCCAGGCCCCAGGGCCCACAGGGCCCCTTTGCAAGGAAAAAAGGAATTCAAGGGCCAGTGCAGCAAATGAGCCTGGAGACAAACTGCCCCTCTGGAGGAACCCACCCAGGCTGGACTGACTTGAGGGGCTGGATGTGCAGGGGCCAACCAGGCAGATGTGGGCATGTGATGTGGCACTCAGCAGCACAGGCTGTGGCAGCCAGCCTGCCCTGGGGAGCAGAGAACGCCTGGCAGGCCGGTGTGCATGGAGATTATTTGTTGTTTGATATTTTCCCTTCAATGCTTTTGTCCTAAAATAAACACACAAAAGTTCAGGGCCCTGCAGGTTGTGTCTGTTAGGGGTGGTGGAGTCAGGGATTGTTTTGGAGTGATCCATGCTATTTGTTTACCAGCATGGGCAAAGTCTGCTCTCCCTACTTGCTCCCAGTTCCTCAGGATCCTTCCCCAAAGCTGCCTCACCCCTTCCCTGCTCAGCCCTGCCACCCTTCCCTGCTCCCACAGCCTTCCCACCCTGGGCAGGGCACTCTGGCCTGTGTGGCACCAGCAATGCTTCTGTCTCTGGGGACGGACAGACTCCGTCCCCCCACAGGAGTGAAGGTCCATGCTGGGTGCCAGCCTGGGGCGGTGATGCTCAGGCCCAGGGGGAAGCAGGATGTGCTGTGAGCTCTGTGCCATCGCCCTGGCACCTGGGCACAGCTGGGAGTGATGTTCCATCCCCAGTGTTCCACCCCAGCATCCCAGGGGCAGCGCTGCCACTGTGCCCCAAGCCCAAGAGAAGATCCCCAGCAGGATCCCCCTCTGCAGCCATCCCTCTGAGGCTCCTTCTCTCCCTCAGGATGGGCTGTGGCTGATCTTGGCTGGCCTCTCCTGCGGATCCCAGCTTGTCTGCCACTTGTTTAGCCCTGCATTCCCCTTCCATCCTCACCCCAGGGCCTCTGGATTTTGACCCCAGAAGTGGTGGCTCCAGGATATTGCAGAGCAAACACAGAGCAGAGATAAAAGGGGCAGCATCACCCCTGGGAGCAAACACAGCCCCAGCCCTGCAGAGGTCACTCAGGTCCATGTCTGCTGCCACCCTTCCCTCCCCAGCCCCTGTGCTCCTGCCATGTGCCAGCTCCACAGGGACAATGACCTGCCCCAGAGCCTGCCCTCAGTGCATTCCCATTCCCCATTCCCCATTCCCAGCCCTGCTCTCCCCATCCCAGTGCCAGGGCTGCCTTTTCCTGCCCTCCATGCCCACAGGGATCTGTTGCCGCCCTGCTGGTGCTCGTGGCACCTTGGCTCCCTGTGCCCCTTGTCTCCTCTGCTGTCCCCATGTCCTAACCCTGCCCTCAGTGTGTCCCTGCCATCTGCTCACCCTGAGCTCTCCCCCCTCTGCTGCCCCCACCACAGGCCCTGCCCTGCTGTTGTCACCCAGCACCCTCCCATGGTCCCCATCTGTCCCCAAACCCTACAGACCCCTGCTGGCCGTGGGTCCCTCCTCTCTGGGGACGGGGATGAGCCTCTCCCTCTCCCCATGCCCAAAGCTGCTCCTCTCCTGCCCAGCCCAGACTCCAGGGGCAAGTCCCAGCCTGAGCAGAGGTTTCTGTGTGTCCCATCCCCGTGCCAGTCACGGGCAGGGCAGGTCTGGTCTGGTCTGGTCTGGTCTCTCCTCCCTGAGTCTCCTCCTGCTCCCTTGGGCCACAGGGTCCTGTGGAGGGAGCTCAGGGCTCCCCGACAGCTCCTGTTGGGAGGATGTGGAAACTTCCCTTCCCCGGTGCCTGCTTGCTTGTCTCCAGGGCTGGACCATCTCCCAGCGGCAGCTGGAGGTGGGATTTCAGGCAGGAGACCGTTGGACCCTAACAAAGGCAGGAAATGGGTGTAATTCTCCTTCGGAGGAGGAATGAATAGCAGATCCCTGGAGGAGGCGAGGCCAGCTCAGCAGGACGTGAGAAACTCAGCTCATTCCTCCGAAGGCTGTGCTTCCTGAGAGCTTCCCCCTTCCTGCTGCTCTCCAGCCTCTCCCCGGCTCTGCCAGAGCCTCAGCAGCTCCAGCAGCAGGACAGGAAGCACCAGAGTCCTGGCCAGGGTGCCTGCTCCCAAACCTGCTGCTGCCAGGCCATGGGGAGCCCAGGATGGGGACAGCTGAGGGGGACACGGGACATGAATGATGTGATTTAGTGGGTGACATCCCTGTTTTGGATTGAGATGAGTTTGAAGGCCACTTGCAACCCAAACCATTATTCTGTGACCCCACACCTCTGCACAGCCCCACTCACTCCTTCCTTATACCCAGGAGCAGGAATTTGAGTGGTTTGGGACTAAAGAGAGTGCCAGGGGCAAGGGATGGGCAGGAGGCCAGCACAGCCCAGACCACTGGCATGGGCATGGTGCTGGGAACAGCAGGAGCTGCCCTTGGGGGTGGCTCCCAACCTGGGGAAGCTGTTGGGGCATCCCACAGCTTTACAACAGCCTGGGAAGCTCCCCTCCAGTCTGAATCCCAGGATCAGCTCAGGCACTGAGCACCAAAGCTCCATCAGCCCCCAGGGTTTCATTTTGGGGCTCTGCTGCTTCTTCTTGAGGAGCTCTCTGGTGCTGCAGAGGATGGGTGGGGACTGGAGAAACCTTCCTGAACCCTGGAGCAGAGGATTGATTAATCAGTGCTTGAATAATTGCAGGGCACTGCAGACATTCCGCTCCCTGTGGAGGGAAGGGATGAGGTGGAGGATCGGGCCAGGCAGGTCACTCACCCCAGCCCATCCTCGCCTCAGCCTCAGAGCTGCTCCCAGGATTAAATGGTTTCTTTTAAAAAGTGAGATCTGATCTGGTGACAAAAGCTGCAGCAGTGCTGTGAGCCCATCATCTCCCCAAGAAAAGCTCCTCCAGCCTTCAAATGCTCTCACCACTTGGATGCTGGATTTCAATCCAAGGCTGAATCTGCCTCTCTTCAGCACCAGCCCTGCTCCTGTTCCTCCTTGCTGTGGGATTTAAGGGCTCCCCGCTCTGTTTTCCATGTGGGAGCACACAGGCCAGGTGCTCAGATCACCTGATAAGCGAGTTTTAGCGGCATGACACCCCTAGGCCTGGCTTTTCCAGCCTGTGGTCGGCTCTGTGGTGCTCCTCCCAGCTCTCTGGTGTTCCCCTGCCATCCCGAGTGTGGGTGCAGACAAAGAGCTCCAGCAGGGCGCTGTTCACTGATTTGCAGCCCCCACACATCAGCACACAATGATCCCTAATTACCCTTTCACAGACAAATCTGCATCGCTGGACCAGGCAGATATTCCTGGGAGGGCTAAAAGCTGGCTTGGTTGCTGGTTAAAAGCCAGGGTTCCTCTCCCCAGCCTGTATGGGCTTGTCCAGAGTCACTGCTTTCCAAGATCCAGCCTGAGGGCTTCAAATCCAAGCTTCAGACACAGATCTATTCCGGATATCTGCAGTCGAACACCCCCTGACCATTTAACCAGCTGAAAACATCCTCTTTCCTTTCTGTCTCATCACTCTGGGTGTCATTTTCCAGCTTTCCCAGCAAAGATTTCATCTCTTCATCTCCATCATTGATAAAAATGTTTCATAGCAGCGGACGAAGCGCGGGGCCCCGGGGGAGGGAGGTGGGAATAATGCTCCTTTCTGCTCTCTCCCCATTAGCAGCCCCCTCGGAGATCTGCCAGGGAAGCAGTTTGAATCCATCTCATCTGTGCCCTGTTAATTCCTTCTAATGCAAGTTTTAATCAAAATGTCAGGTGGAAGGAAGTCAAATGCCTCGGAGAGATCCGAGTGTGCTCTATCAACACAAGTGCCTCTCTCCCCCAGCCCCGTGCTCCTGTCACACACAGAGAGGTCTGGGTGACAGCCCTGCTGGCCCTGCCACCAACGCTGCCTGCAGCTCCCGAGTCTGGGGACATCACATCACCAGGTGGGATCCACGGGTGGATGGAAACCCATGGGACACCAGCAACCCCCCCTGAGCAATGCCCTCACCACCTTCTCCAGGCCTAGACCCACATTTCCTCCTCATTATCGAGGGAATGCTGCTCCCTGAGGAAGGGGATGAGCTTTCTGTGATGCTCAGCCCCAGTGTCCATCTCAGGAGGAGCTTCCAGTGTGGCAATGGTGGAGCTCATGTGGCCCTGAGGGACAGGGGACAGTGATCCCTGAGGAAGTGTCCCTAAGGAAAGGTCACTGAGGAAGAGGATGAGCTTTCAGGGCTGGATGAGGAGAGTAGAGATGCTCAACCCCAATGTCCATCCTAGGAGAAGCTCCCAGTGTGGCAATGGTGGAGCTCATGTGGCCTTGAGGGACAAGGGACAGTGGTCCTGAGGCCGGGAAGAGCTTTCAGGGCTGGATGAGGAGAGTGGAGATGCTCAGCCCCAATGTCCATCCCAGGAGGAGCTCCCAACCCTGTGCCCTGGGATGGGGGGTGGGCCGAGCGCTGTGGGAGGACCAGGGCTCAGGGGCTTCCCCAGCTTGCAGGATCTTTCATCCTCCGTCACCACAAAGCCAGGCCAGATCTGCATTTGCAGCAGCCCACAGAAGCTGCTTCTGTTGTCTTATTTTTGTTATTTTTGAGAGGATATTTTAGCGCTGAGCACATTCCCTCCTGTTGCCATGGCAGCCGTGACAGGGGTTATATACCGTGAGAAAAATACCAAAATTAATGAGTGAGTGAAAGAGCAGCCAAGAGAAAAACAAGGTTAAAAAAAGAGTTAAAACAGTAATAAAAACAATCTCCCAATAATTTGGCAGCGAGCATCCCACAGGCAAGACAGGCGGCGAACATGGGAGCCCCGCGGCTCCTCGCTGGATCCCAGCTGGGGCTGGCTGCCCGCAGCCCGTGGCCAGAGCACTCCTGCTGTCCAAGGGCTGTGCTGGGTCCCAGCCCGTGGCCAGAGCATTGCTGCAGTCCCAGGGATGCTCTGGATCCCAGCCCATGGCCAGAGCATCGCCGCAATCCCAGGGACACACTGGATCCCAGCCCCTGGCCAGAGTGTTGCCACAATCCCAGGAATGCTCCGGATCTCAGCTCGTGGCCGGAGTGCCGCTGTGGTTCCAGGGATGTTCTGGATCCCAGCCTTGGCCAGAGCATCACCGTGATCCCAGGGACACACTGGATCCCAGCCTTGGCCAGAGCATCACCGTGATCCCAGGGACACACTGGATCCCAGCCTTGGCCAGAGCATCGCTGCACTCCCAGGGATGCTCTGGATCCCAGCCTGGGGCCAGAGCATCATCACGGTGCCAGGGACACATCAGATCCCAGCCCCTGGCTGGAGCATCGCCACGATCCAAGGCAGTGGATTGCGGTGATGGATCCCAGCCATGGATCTGTGCTCGATTCCAGCCCGTGGCCAGAGCATTGCTGCAGTTCCAGGGATGCACTGGATCCCAACCTGTGGCCAAAGCATCGCCGTGATCCCAGGGCCATGCTGGATCCCAGCCTTGGCCAGAGCATCACCACAATCCCAGGGACGCTCTGGATCCCAGCCTGTGGCCGGAGCATCATCATGGTCCCAGGGATGCTGTGGATCCCAACCCATCGCCAGAGCATCACTGCAGTCCCAGGGATGCTCCGGATCCCAGCCCCTGGCCGGAGCATTGCTGTGATCCCAGTGCTGGATCCCAGCCCATGTCTGGAGCATCACCACAATCCCAGGGATGCCTTGGATCCCAGCCTGTGGCCAGAGCATCGCTGTCATCCCAGGTCTGTGCTGGATCCCAGCCTTGGCTGGAGCACCACCATGATCCCAGGGATGCTCTGGATCCCAGCCTGTGGCCGGAGCATTGCCATGATCCCAGGGCTGTGCTGGATCCCAGCCTGTGGCCGGAGCATTGCCATGATCCCAGGGCTGTGCTGGATCCCAGCCTGTGGCCGGAGCATTGCCATGATCCCAGGGCTGTGCTGGATCCCGGCTTGTGGCCGGAGCATTGCCATGATCCCAGGGCTGTGCTGGATCCCAGCTCATGGCCGGAGCATTGCCATGATCCCAGGGCTGTGCTGGATCCCAGCCTATGGCCGGAGCATTGCCATGATCCCAGGGCCGTGCTGGATCCCAGTCTGTGGCCGGAGCATTGCCATGATCCCAGGGCCGTGCTGGATCCCAGCCTGTGGCCAGAGCATTGCCATGATCCCAGGGCCGTGCTGGATCCCAGCCTGTGGCCGGAGCATTGCCATGATCCCAGGGCCGTGCTGGATCCCAGCCTGTGGCCGGAGCATTGCCATGATCCCAGGGCCATGCTGGATCCCAGCCTATGGCCAGAGCATTGCCGCACTCCCAGGGCCACGCTGCTCCCACTCCATCCCACCGACGTTCCGGATGGGGCTGCGCCCACCCAGCTCCTTCCCCCGCAAACCTGCAGCCCTCGGTGACGCAGGAGGCGAGCGGAGGAGAAGTTCTTTAATGTGCTCATTTCCTCGCATTTGGGTTTTGAGGATCTTTTTGTTTTTAATTGTAGAAACAAGCGGATTGTCAGAACATCTGTGTTATTAGCATTTGCTGCCCAAATCCAAGCTTCTGCTTCTCCTGCGGAGCCCAGAGCTGATGAGAGAGAGAACAGAGGAGCCTTTGAACTCCTTGCAGCAGACGGCAGCCAGGTTGCTGCGTGTGTGTGTTGGGGAGGGGGTATTTATTCTCTTGTAAGGTTCATTTGCTCTCCGTGTTTCCCTTTCTTCTCGCTTTCCCAGAGATTTAGCTGGATGCTCTTCCCTCGCAGGCTTTGTTCTTCTGACAAGGCCCCACCGGCAGCACGGAGCAGCTGCCTCTGTGTGATGCCAGGGCAGCCCAGCACGGGGTACCTGGAGCAGCCCAGCACGGGGGACCCGGAGCTCGGGGCGAGCCAGAGCCTCCAGCAGCAGCTCCAGGGGCGGTGGCACTGCCAGCCCTGCAGGGGCTCACCGAATAACTCTGCAGACAGAGCTGCAGCCTCAGGGCTTCTTGTTGCTCAGACTGGCTCTGCTTTCTGGGAATGGTGAAGACAAGGTGAGGATGGGTGACTCATCTGGAGCTGCTACATACACAGGGTGGAATTCTTCTCTGGTAGGGCGGTGAGACGCAGGTTGCCCAGAGAAGCTGTGGATGCTTAATCCCTGGAAGTGTTTAGGGCAAGGTTGGATGGGGCTTGGAGCACCCAGGGATAGTGCAAGGTGCCCCTGCCAGACAAGGGTGGAATGAGATAGCCTTTGAGCTCCTTTCCAGCCCAGACCATTCTGGGATTCTACAATAACACCCAGGAGAAGGAAGTACAGGGAAAGGCAAGCTTCCTGTGTTGTCAGAGGGCAAGGAGCACTCTGGGAGGGGCTTTCAAAGGCACTGGGGTGGAGGAGGAAGGCAGAGATGGATGAGGCAGCTCTGGGATGCCAGGCCAGCAGGGGCCTGGACACGGTGTCCCCCCAGCTCCCCAGGCCACGGGTGCTGCTGAGCCAGGAGTGGCTCCTGATGCCAGGACACTTTTCCCCTGCGTTCCTAGAGCCTGGACCTGTCCCTCAGAAACACGTGTGAGCAGAGGCTGAGGTGACAGTCACGGGTGTCCCACAAATCAGCGGCATTCAGTGATCCACGTACGTGCCCAGCTCCACGGCACTCCCTGTGCCGCTGCCCATCGACTCCTTCACTACCCCGTGACTCTTGTGAAATGCAAACCTTTGGTCCCCAGCAATCTCTAAAGTTTGCTGTCCCTGCTCCACGGGCAGCCTCAGATCCACGGGGCACTTTCTCGGTTTCTCCCTTCTCTCCAGCTCTCTGTCCCTCCAAGGAGGGCTGCCAGTTACTGATCCATCAAATCTCCCCTTGTCTCCGGAGAATTTCATTCCCTCTCCCTGCCCAGCTCACGCTGGATCAGCAGGGCACAGCCTGACAAACCCCACAGCTCCTCTCCCTGCCCCAAAGGTGGGCTGTGACCTTCCCTGGCTTCTCAATTCACATCTCCTGCTAAATTGCCTTCATGTGAATTGACACTCGGAAAAAAACCCTGCACATACACACGGAGGAGCCGACATCTCTGGAGGAGCAGAAAGTCAGGGAGGAGAGCTGGGCTTTCCATCCTGAGGGATGACTCGCCAGTCCCCTTTTCCAGCCCAGAGGGATGCAGCCCTGCCACGGCCTGAACCCGCTTGTTGCCGGGGAAAAGCGGGGAGATTTGGGAGAAAAGCACGGCAATTTTGGGGGGAAAACGGGGCGATTTAGGGGGTGAGATAGAGCCGGGCTGCTCCGAGCAGGCAGGCGCAGCCTCTAGATGGTGCAGTCATGCAGCCGAGCTGAGCATGTGTGCAGCGAAGGGCGCTGCGCAACAGGTTGGCGTAGCTCAGCGGGGAGACGCGCTCCCATCCTCGCTGCGGCGGAGCGGGAAGGACTTTCCAGCATCCTGGCGAGAAATCCGCGCCGCAGCCGGCCCGGAAAGCGGGTGAGGGGCAGCGCCACGGGCTGCGAGACCCTCGGAGGGTGCTGAGGGTTTTGGCAGGGTCGGGCTGCAGCTCCAGCCCCCGGCACGGAGCGCGGCCGCTCCTTGCAGGAGCGCGGAGGCGGCGGAGGCAGCACGGGAAGGGGCAGCCCTGGATGGAACACGCTGTCCCCAGGGCCCCGGGGACGTGGCTCGGCCAGCCGAGGTGCCGGGGTGAGGAGGCAGCTGAGGGAGAGCAGCTTGTGAAAGCACCGCCGGGGCGCTGGGAGCTCGCGGGTGCTTTTGGGAGCCGCAGGTGCTCCGTGCCTGCTGCGCCCCGACACCCCGCGATAAATAAAGCCGTGATTCACCGAGGTGTGCCGGCTCCAGCCCCGGCCCCGCAGCCAGCAGGGCGGCTCTGCAGCCTGCCCGCAGCCCTGCGGGGCTGGGGGGCCGGGGAGGGTGGGCACAGCCCCCGCTGAGCTCGGTCCCACCGAGGGACCCTCCCGGCTGCGCTGGCGCGGTCCCTGGCCCTGTGCGCGGGGTTGTGGGGCTGTGAAGCGCCGGCTGGAAGAATAAACGAGCGAATTAATTATTAAGAGCACCGAGAGGGGAGTGAGAAGGGAGACCCGAGCCGCACGTGTGCGGGCGGGAGCCGAGGGGATCCCGGGGCGAGGGGCTCCGGGGGGCCGCGGGGACCCCCGCTCTCCACGGGCACGGCGCTGGGCGCGGTGCCGGCAGCCCGGAGCCGGGCGGCTCTGCCCAGCGGCCGCTGCCCGCTCGTCCCGGCAGCCCGGCCGGGCTCGGGATCTGATAAGGAGCCGGAGCTCCACCTCCCCGTGGTGGCGGCGGCGAGAGGCGGAGGCAGCGGCGGGCGGGGGGGGAAGGGGCCGTGCCTGCGCTGCGCTTCCCCTGCACATCCTCACACACACCGAGGGACGGAGGCGGGCACGGACCGAGCTGCCCACCGGGGCTGCCTCCAGCCTGAGCCGCCGCTCCGCCGGAGGAGCCGCAGCCCCGGCCCGGGGAGGGGGGCGGTTCCCACGGGACATTTATATATTTTTTGCCCTCCCTCCCCATTTTTTTTCTTTTTTTTTTCTTTTTTTTTTCTTTTTTTTTTTTTCCTTTTTTTTTTTTTCCCAGTGTTTTTTTTTTCCGTTTGGTTTTCATCCGTGGATAACGCTCGAGAGCAGCCGGGGGGGTGGGGGGAGCGCGGTCCCGGCGGGAAGGAGGCGATGGAGACGCCGCGGGACCAGCGCGCAGGGGCTCGGCACGGAGCGCGGCGCCGGCACCATCCAAGTAAGAGCTGCGGCGGGGCCGGGACCCCCTCCCGCAGCCAGGCAGAGCCGCGGGGGGGGTGCGGGATGCCCCGCGCCGGAGCTCGGCGCTGTGCGGGAGCGCGGGGCCGGGCGGCGGCGGGAGCGGCGCTGGCGAGCATCCCGCTCCCGAGCATCCCGCATCCCTCCGTTCCGCTCGGCGCCGGGCTGCGCGGGGCTCCGCGGCCAGCGGGGCGGCTCCCGCTTGCGCCCGGTCCCGCCCGGCGCTGCCACTTGTTGTGCGGCGCGGAGCGGAGCGCGGCCAGCCCCGCACAGCGCAGGGCGGGCGGGGGTTGCGGGAGGGCGGCTGTGGCGGGGGGTGCCCGCGTGTTTCGGGGTGTTTGTTTTTCCGCGTGGGGGTGGCCCTGGGTGTGTGTCCCTCGTCCAGCGCTGGGTGTGTGCGCCCGCGGGGTGCGCGGCTGCGTGGGAGCCGCAGAAGTTGCGGGTGAGCCGGGAGCCGGCTGGGAGCGGGGCTGTGCGGGAGCCGGAGCGGCGGGGAGCGAGGGGCTCCGGGGGTGTGGAGGGCTGTCCGCGTGGGCTCCGTGTGACACCGGGCTGCGGGGACGCGAGTGGGGCGCGCGTGTCTGTGTGCGGAGCTGTGTGTGTGTAATGGGTGTGCGTGCGGTGAGTGTGTCAGCGGCTCCGAGTGTGTCAGCGGGTTCCGAGTGTGTCAGCGGCTCCGAGTGTGTCAGCGGCTCCGAGTGTGTCAGCCAGCTCCGAGTGTGTCAGCGGGCTCTGTGTGTGTCAGCGGGTTCCGAGTGTGTCAGTGGGTTCCGAGTGTGTCAGCGGGCTCCGAGTGTGTCAGTGGGTTCCGAGTGTGTCAGCCGGTTCCGAGTGTGTCAGCGGGCTCTGTGTGTGTCAGCGGGTTCCGAGTGTGTCAGCGGGCTCTGTGTGTGTCAGCGGGCTCTGTGTGTGTCAGCGGGTTCCGAGTGTGTCAGTGGGTTCCGAGTGTGTCAGCGGGCTCCGAGTGTTTCAGCGGGCTCCGAGTGTGTCAGCGGGCTCTGTGTGTGTCAGTGGGTTCCGAGTGTGTCAGCGGGCTCCGAGTGTGTCAGCGGGTTCTGTGTGTGTCAGTGGGTTCCGAGTGTGTCAGCGGGCTCCCAGTGTGTCAGCGGGCTGTCCGTGCCCGCGCCGCGGAGGATCCCTGTTTCCCGGTACGCGAGGCTGAGCGCGGAGCCGGTGCCGGCAGAGCGGCTCCCGTGGTTTTGTCACGGGTGTCTGCGTGCGTGTGTCCGCGTGTCCGTGCGTGTCTCTGTGCGTGTGCTCGGGGCTGGCGGAGCCGCCTGGGGGAGGGGGGGCTCCGCTCGCTCCGTGCCCGCAGCCGGAGCCCCAGCCCGGGCAGCGCCGCGGAGAGCGGGGGAGCCTCGGCCGGCAGCGCAGCCCGGCCTCCGTCCTCCCCGCCGGCCCCCGCAGCGGCAGCAGCGGCTCCTGCGAGGCCGGGGGGGACCCTGTGCCCCTTCCCCAAGGTCCCCCCGACCCTCCCGGCTGCATCCGCCGAGCAGAGCCGCTCCCGCTGTGCCGGCTCCCAGCGGCCCTGCCGGGGTGTTCCAGGCCCGCGACATGTCTGTCTTCCCCCAGGGCCCCTCTCCAGCCGGGCTGGAGGGTGGGATGGTGGCGGGAGGGGACAGAACCCGGAGTGGCTGTGGGGAACCCACGGCCGGAGGATGAGGGTGCCACTCCAGGGAGGCTCTGACAGGTCTCTGCCTCGCTGGCTGCCAGACTTGGAAGGGATGTGGAGAAAGCAGCAAGAGGAGGGAGGGCCCTGGGCTTTGCCGGCTTTTCATCACCGCCCAGCTCCTCAGGGATGGTTTTGGGGTGACGCTGTTGCCAGGCCAGCGGGGTTCCTCCTCGCGGGGTGATCTGGCTCCCGGCGCTCGGGCCCAGCCTGCAGAAACGCCGAGCAGCCGCAGTGGCAGCCGGAGCTGGAGCAAATCCTGGGACGTGCTACGGAATACCCAGGATTCAGCCCAGCCGTGCCTTCGGCGCAGGACTGACCATCCGCGGCCGCGTCCTCGGCTCGCCCGATCCCTGAGCTCGGCGTGGAGCTGGGATGAGCTGCTCGCTGCTCGCTGGGATGTCGCTCCAGCTCCGGGCGTCGGAGCAGGGCTGGGGGGAGCGTGGAGGGGGGATTAGCGCTTGTGTGCTCAGTGCAGGGTTTGGACAGACTTGTGAGCCGTGGCTCCGAGCCACGCAATCAGCCGCTGGGAGCGAGGAGAGGCTGGACTTGGGTGCCCATTCCCGAAGCGGTGCTGCCTCCCGTGGAACGGGGCCAGCAGGCTGTGGGAATCACAGGGAGCACAGGCTTGTTCAAGCAGTTGCTTAAATTCGCGGCGCTTTATAACCTCTCTCTCATTAAGGCTTGTTTTTTTTTGGTGGGGATGGCTGAATTCTGTCGGATTTTGCATGCCACTGTCCTCCGAGAGCTTCCCAGTCATGCATTAAGCAGCGTGACTAACGCCTCTCTCATGTGGTTCAGTCTCTCTCACACACTCCCCGTAGGGAGAATTGTGTGTGCGGAGGAATAGTTGTTTTGGGAGGGGCTTTTATTTTTAAGCGCTCTGTGCTTTGCCAGCAGGTTGGAAAAAGGTGCCTGGCACCAGAGAAGAAAGTGTGGGATGGTCCTTAGATCCCATGGGAAAATAGCCTGGTGCCTTGGACTGGCCCCTGGGAAGCCTGTGTCTCCTGCACAGACGTGCTTGTGGAGGCTTCCTCCCACTCCTCCTCCTCCTCACACCCAGCTCTGGGCTCTCACGTCTTCACCATGTCATTCACACCCCTGGGTGCCTGGGTGCCGAGCAGGATTCCTGACCCTGCTGATTCCTTATCCTGCCCAGCCCAGGGCCCCTCCTGCCTTCCAGCAGTGCCCCTCAGGCTCTCAGGCCCTCTCCTCCTCGCAGCTCCCTGCTCTGCAGGGTGCCTTCCTTCGCCTGCAGGAATGGGGCTTGGGCTCAGAGTCCAGCCCTGGTTTTGGAGCAGAAATCCTGGGTGCTGGGCACCTTTGGGTGCCACCCTTCCTCCTCCAGGCTGGCACAGGGCTCCTGGCCTTTCCAGTGCTGGGCCCTCCCTCCGAGCTCCCTCAGCCATGTGAGACATCAGCACTGCCTTAAGACTTTCCCCTTCCCGGGCGATCTTTCACCTCACACCAGGGCTTAGTCAGGACGTGGCTACGTCACCAGCACCAGGCCCAGCCCAGTGCAAACAGCCCAGCAGCGGGCACGGTGCCTCTCCCAGCCCGGGCATCCTCCAGGAGCCCTTTCCCAACAGCTGGAGCTGCCCATCTTGCCTGTCCTCACTCATGGGAGCGCCGGTCTGGCAGACCTCGGGGCGGATTCACCCCCCCGTGGAGGCAGCTGGGTGAGGGGGGTCTGGTGTGAGCGCACCCGGGGGGTGGCAGACACGAGCGTGACCCAGGTGCCGGTGCCCCCCGCACGGGTGACATCACACACATGCACAGGGGCATGCGCACACGCGGGCACACGCACCGTGTGGGGCGCACACACGTGCGGGAGCGCGAGCTCACACCTGGGGCACGGGCCCAGAGCGGGCAGGGGTGTGCTCCTTGCCCCGTGTGACACAGCTGCACACCCTGCCAGGGCACGGGTGGGATTGTGTGCCTTTAGCTATGGACACAGGGCCATGCTCCGGGCAGGGGCACACTCTGGAACGCTCGCAGTGCACACCCAGCACGGACACACACACGTGTGTGCACACACTGCCCGTGCTGGTGTAAAAATCTGTTGTGTTTCTGCTTGGCTCCTGACCTCCTCCACCCTCAGCCTAGTCCAGGGATGAAAGATGTCCTGCTCTCTCGCCTCATCCCTTCCCCCTGGAGTCACACATCCCAGTGCTGGTGGGGGCAGCTGTGCACAGCCTCAGCCAGCTGGGTATGGCTCTGCTCTGCACAAAGGAAGGGGCAGGACAAGGGAGCAGAGGCAAGCTTGGCTCCAGGGCCACAGTCTCCTCTCCAGGCATGGAGATGTATTTCCACTGCAGAGGCAGAGCTCATCTCATCCATGTCCCCATGTCCATGGGGAAGCAGAGGGGTGGAGGGACCAGGAGCTGCTGGCTTGTGGGAAGTACCAAGGAGCACAGTGCAGGATGTTCTGCTTGCTGATGATCTGTGCCATGTCAGGCTAACCAAGAACTTGGGCACTTGCAGTGTGGCACCACGGAGGGGGATGGTGATGGTGATGGTGATGGAGCACTTGACCGTGGAGTGTTTGCTTGTCCTTGGGTGCAGAGTGTGGAGAGAGGGTGCAGAGTGGTGAGAGCAGGGTGATGCTGTGGGGCCTTGGCAGATGTTTGTGGCTGTTCATTTTAGGGCACCCAATCCCTGGGTTTTTGGGTGCCAGTGAGCTGCCTTGAACCACTTTATGCTCACAGCTCAGCACAAGCTCCTGGACCCTGGAGGAGGAAAATGTGTTCCCAGAATGGAACAGGAAAGCTGGCGGTCAAGTACAGCACCAGACAGGGGCTTGGTGGCAGGGCATGTGGCTTGGCACAGGCGGGGCTGACATGGCCTGGGCTGTGTGTGGGCACAGGGAAGAGGTGCCAGTGGCAGGGGCAGCGGTGCAGGGGTGCAGCGGTGCAGGGGTGTCTCTGCAATGCAGGGGGGCAGCGCTCCCGGCACTGCGCTGCAGCAGCAGGGTGGGCACTGGCACAGGGTGGGCACCCAGTGCGTGCCATGTCCCAGACTGGAGTGGGAGGGAACGGGAAGGAACAGTGTGTCTGCAGTGAGGAAGGGAACAGGAGCTGCTGGCGCAGGGTGTGGGGTTGCCTAGTGACTGTGCAGCGAGGGGGATGCTGTGCTGCCGTTGCAGTGCGCCGGGGCTGGGCACTGCAGGGGGCTGCCCCGGGGTTCCTGCACTGCAGAGCAGCCTGGGCAGGGACCCTGTGTCCCTCTGGCTGCCGGGACACCGGGGGTGGCAGTGCTCCACAGGCAGTGCAGGAGGGATGAGGCTTAGGGCCCCTGCATCCCTGCAGTGCCGGGTGGGTGGTGCCTCTGTACCTGGCAGTGCGAGGCTGGCAGTGCCACTGTGCTGGCAGTGCAGCAAGGGCAGTGCTGCTCTGCTCCTGCCACAGCGGTGCCCCATGGCCCTGCAGTGCTGGAGGGGTGGCAGCCCTGCATCTCCGCAGCACCCCATGGCCCTGCAGTGCCCTGCAGCCCTGCAGTGCTGGATGGACAGCAGTCCTGCATTCCTGCAGTGTCTGGTGTCCCCAAAGTGATGGCTGCTGCTGTTTCTGCAGTGCAGGCAGTGATGGATGGCAGGGAGCTGTATGCTGGCAGTGCCCCATGTCCCTGCAGTGCTGGATGGGTGTCAGCCCCACATCCCAGCAGTGCTGGATGGGTGTCTGCCCCACATCCCAGCAGTGCCGGATGGGTGTCAGCCCCACATCCCAGCAGTGCCAGATGGGTGTCTGCCCCACATCCCTGCAGAGCAGGCAGAACTCCCCATTTGGTGCTCCCGTTTCTGCAATGCTGGCAGCTGCGTGCAGTGCCCGTGTGTCCCTGCCGTGCGTGGCAGGCAGTGCCCCTGCACTGGTGGCACACAATGCTCCTGTGTTTGGGTGGTGAGAAGCTGTCTCAGAGTCTGGCCGGCTCCCATCGGGTTGTTGGCAGCAGGCTGCCTGCAGTCCACCCTGTTAGTGTGCCTCGTTGGGTCTAATTACAGTTGGTGTGGTGACGAAGAGGGTGGACAGTGGCAGGAGTGGCTTCCTGCAAGTGGCAGGGCTGAGGTTTCAATGACAGGGTTACTCACTCCAGCAGGGCGTTGCAGGAACGTTGCAAGCTGGGACGGGTCCTTCAGGGCACTGGAGGCTGCCAGGAGCCGGCCCCAGCAGCCCCTTCCCTTCGGGAGCCGTGCCAGGACCATGAGCGGTCGCCCATGGCACAGGGGGTAGCCAGGGAAGGGGGCTGCTCGCTAACCTCCGGTGTCTGTGTCTCCTCCAGCTCCCCTGCAGCGCAGGATGAACCCGCTGGCGTCCTGCCTGGGCCTGTGGCTCCTCTGCCAGCTCCCTGCCCTGGCCTCGGGGACACGTGCAGTCTACAAAGTGCAGGAGGAACAGCCCCCGAACACCCTCATAGGGAGCCTGGCCTCTGACTACGGCTTACCGGACATGGGGCACCTCTACAAGCTGGAAGTGGGGGCCCCGTACCTCCGTGTGGATGGTAAGACTGGGGACATCTACACCACAGAGACCTCCATTGACCGGGAGAGCCTGCGGGAGTGCCAGCACCTCCTGCCCGGAGAGCCCTGCTTCCTGGAGTTCGAGGTGTCCATCACCAACCTGAACGCCAACAGCAGCCCGCGCCTGCTCGAGGGGCAGATCGAGGTGCTCGATATCAATGACAACACCCCCAACTTCGCCTCGCCCGTCCTCACCCTCTCCATCCCTGAGAACACCAATGTCGGGACACTCTTCCCCATCCCCCTGGCCATGGACCGGGACTCGGGCCCCAACGGCGTTGCCTCCTACGAGCTGATGGCTGGTCCGGAGGCGCAGGAGCTCTTTGGGCTGCAGGTGGCCGAGGACCAGGATGAGAAGCAGCCTCAGCTGATCGTCATGGGGAACCTGGACCGGGAGCAGTGGGACTCCTACGATCTGACCATCAAGGTGCAGGATGGGGGGAACCCCCCTCGGGCGAGCAGTGCCCTGCTCCGCATCACCATCCTGGACATGAACGACAATGCACCCAAGTTCGAGAAGGCCCTGTACGAGGCAGAGCTCTCTGAAAACAGCCCTGTGGGGCATTCCGTCCTCCAGGTGAGTGCATGGGACACTTCTCACCATTTCCCCTCCTGACTGGCTGCAGGGACAGCCCAGGAGCATCGACACAGCCGTGGTTCCTGCAGGGAGGAGGGAGGGTTGGATGGAGGAGCTCACAGTGTTACCCAGGGCCAGCGGGCAGGCAGGTCCCTGCGATATCACATCTGCTCAAGTGAGGTTGGAGAGGATGCACAGGAAGACACAGCTGGAGTGGGGCTGCAGGACACGGCTGAGGGCCAGCAGCAGAGCTGCAGGGAGCAGGGTTCCGGGTTACTGGGAGGGCTGGGACCTGAGGGCCACCAGGAGCCTGGCTTGGGGCCAGCGCGGTCTCAGTGCTGCCCGCAGACAAGACATAGAGCCTTTCATAAGTTGCATTCCCTTGGCTGCTCCATGGAAACTCAGGAGGTGGGGACAGGGAGCATCCCTGCTGCCCGTGCGCGGGGCTGGCCGCAGCTCCGGAGGTGCCCTGCTGTCTGCAGGGAGCGGGGGCTCTGCCTCGTCTCGGGCTGCGCTGCAAACTGGCCCAGAGAGCCCAGGGGGCTGGATCTTGGTGGATTTGGCTTGGAGGGGGCATTGAGATGATAGTAGTTGACATCTGTTTATCTGCAGCTGCCAT
Source organism: Calcarius lapponicus (assembly GCA_039654755.1). Taxonomy (NCBI): domain Eukaryota; kingdom Metazoa; phylum Chordata; class Aves; order Passeriformes; family Fringillidae; genus Calcarius; species Calcarius lapponicus. Next base: position 17,924,348 of record CM077476.1, on the reverse strand, counting down.
CTTAATAAGCGGAGCGCGGCCAGCTCTCATCTGCCTGCTAATTCTGATGTGAATTTTTTAAGAATTCATTTTTCACTGTTAAGAGAATGGGAGTTGGAAGCAGATAAGGGAGCTGCATGGCCGGGAGGAGAATGGGCTGAGATGCCGCTGCTGCCATTGCTCAGCTTTTATCTTTCAGGGGGAAAATGACTTCCGCCTGTTTTGTGAGTGGAGGTAAAAGGTGGAATTTACATTTAACAACTTTCGTTCTCCATCCAAATCTGCTGAGCAAGATAACGGCGGAGCAGCAAATGGTGCAGAGAAGAGGCTGCTCAGAGAGCCGATTAGGGAGGCAAATGTTAGACAAACCTCATCTTCTTTAGAAAGCAAATAATAGGCGTAGAGGCAGGTTTATGGGGACGCAGGGCTCCTGGCGGGCAGGCAGGAATGGACGGTGCTGTGCAGGGCTCAGGCAGCCCCAGTCCCTGCGTGGTTGCATCCCCAGATGCCGCGATGGAGCTGCTGCAGCTCCGCACATGGTTGCCTCCCTCCTCGCCCTCACCTGAGCCAGGCAGCTGCTCCAGCCCCTCCTCGGGGGCACAGCTGGAGCAGTCCCTCCCTGCTGCTGGCTGGGTCTCAGCGGCACGGTTCCATGGCTCCGGAGGATTCCCTGCGTGCCGGAGCCGGCTGGGAGGGGAACGCAGCCAACCGGCCCAGCCGGTTTCTCCGGCAGAGTGAGGCAGAGCCTCCGTGCCCGAGGGTGGCTCCCAGCTGCTCTGCCGGTCCCAGGCTCTTTGCCCCACAGTCCTTGGCCCCAGAAGAGGAAATCCTGGTTTTTCCCCCCGGCTGTCCTCAGGGAAGGCCGCGGCAGTTTGCGGAGGGGCTTGCTCCGCCGTGCCCTTGTCCTGCTCACCGCTTGTCCCTCTGTCCCCCAGGTGAAAGCCAACGATTCGGACCAGGGCGCCAACGCCGAGATTGACTACTCCTTTCACCAGGCCTCGGACATGGTGCGGCGGCTGCTGCGCCTGGACCGTGCCACGGGGCTCATCACCGTGCAGGGCCCCATCGACCGCGAGGACATCGGCACCCTCAAGTTCTCCGTCATGGCCAAGGACAAGGGCGCCAACCCCAAGAGCGCCCGCACGCAGGTGGTGGTCACCATCAAGGACATGAATGATAACGCGCCCTCCATAGAGATCCGGGGCATAGGGCTGGTCACCCACCAGGATGGCATGGCCAACATCTCGGAGGACGTGCCAGTAGAGACAGCAGTGGCTCTGGTGCAGGTGTCCGACCGAGATGAGGGTGAAAACGCTGTGGTGACCTGCGTGGTGGCCGGTGATGTCCCATTCCAGCTGCGCCAGGCTAGTGAGACAGGGAGTGACAGCAAGAAGAAATACTTCCTGCAGACCACCACACCGCTGGACTACGAGTCGGTGAAGGAGTACACGATTGAGATTGTGGCCGTGGACTCGGGGAACCCGCCCCTCTCCAGCACCAACTCCTTGAAGGTGCAGGTGATGGACGTCAATGACAACGCCCCTGTCTTCAGCCAGAGCTTCACTGAGGTGGCCTTCCCTGAGAACAACGAGCCCGACGAGCTGGTCATGGAGGTGAGTGCCACTGATGCAGACAGCGGCTCCAACGCCAAGCTGGTTTATTCCCTGGTGACAGACCCCTCCTCCAAGGGCGCCTTCACCATTGACCCTGACTCCGGGGAGATCCGTGTGAAGGCAGTGCTGGACCGAGAGCAGCGGGAACGCTACGAGTTCTTGGTGGTGGCGGAAGATAAGGGCAGCCCCAGCAAGCAGGGCACAGCGTCTGTGGCCATCAACGTCATGGACAGGAATGACAACGACCCCAAGTTCATGCTGAGTGGCTACAACTTCTCAGTGATGGAGAACATGCCGCCCCTCAGCCCCGTGGGCATGGTGACGGTCATCGATGCTGACAAAGGAGAAAATGCCCGGATCCAGCTGTCAGTGGAGCAAGACAATGGGGATTTTGTCATCCAAAATGGCACCGGCACCATCCTCTCCAGCATCTCTTTCGACCGGGAGCAGCAGAGCACCTACACCTTCCGACTCAAGGCGGTGGACGGTGGGGATCCCCCCAGGTCTGCCTACGTGGGGGTGACCATCAACGTCTTGGATGAGAATGACAATGCCCCCTTCATCACTTCCCCCTCCAACGCCACCTACAAGCACATCCTGCCCCACACCAGCCCCGGCCAGCAGGTGAGCAAGGTCAAGGCGGAGGACATCGACTCGGGCATCAACGCCGAGCTGATCTACAGCATCACAGGAGGAAACCCCTTCGAGCTCTTCCAGATCTCCCCCCAGAGCGGAGACATCACTCTGGAGAAGGAGATCCTGCGCAAGCACCACGGCCTGCACCGCCTGGTCGTGCGCGTCAACGACAAGGGCAAGCCCTCGCGGCACGGCACGGCTCTGGTGCACTTCTATGTCAATGAGACGCTGGCCAACCGCACGCTGCTGGACACGCTGGTGGGGCACAGCCTGGACACCCCGCTGGATATCGACATCGCCGGCGACCCCGAGTACGAGCGCAGCAAGCAGCGGAGCAACATCCTCTTCGGGGTCATCGCCGGCATCGTGGCTGTCACCCTGGTCATCGTGCTGGTGGTTCTGGTGCGCTACTGCCGGCAGCGCGAGGCCAAGAGTGGCTACCAGGCGGGCAAGAAGGAGACCAAGGACCTGTATGCACCCAAGCAGGCCAGCAAGAGCGGGAAGAGCAAGAACAAGGTGAAGAAGAGCAAGTCTCCCAAGCCACCCAAGCCCACGGAGGATGAGGAGGAGACGGGGCTGCAGAAATCGCTCAAGTTCAACCTCATGAACGACTCTGTCAGCGACAGCCCCCGGATCCACCTGCCCCTGAACTACCCTCCGGGCAGCCCGGACCTGGGCCGCCACTACCGCTCCAACTCGCCGCTGCCCTCCATCCAGCTGCAGCCTCAGTCACCCTCTGCCTCCAAGAAGCACCAAGTGGTGCAGGACCTGCCGGCCACCAACACCTTTGTTGGCACCGGGGACAACAATTCGACGGGCTCCGAGCAGTACTCGGACTACAGCTACCGCACCAACCCCCAGAAATACACCAACAAGCAGGTAGGAGAGCTCATCCTGAGGCCGGCAGCGGCGCCCCCGCTGCACCGGGGAGCCATCTGGACAGAGGTGTGGGAGTGAGCGTGGACTGGCCCCCAGCCCTGCATGTGTGGCCCAGGGGGCTGGCGTTGGACTATCCCGGAGCCGAGCCACAGAGCCTGGGCGTGGTGCAGGGAGGGGATGGGGATGGTGTGGGGGAGGCCAAAACCTGTCCGAGCCCTTGTCAGGGCGCCCGGGGCTGGGTCCTGGTGGCGCTGCCTGGGTGACGGTGACGCGAAGGGCGCTGCATGTGTGTGGCTCTGCATGTGGGGCTCCGGGCAGGGAATGCCCCCCGCCTGCATCCCCTTTGGGGACCACTCTGTGAGCACCAAGGAGGGCGATGCCCACCCTCCCATCCCTCCCTCCGCTTGGGCTGGCTCATGGGGAGGAGGGACTGGTCCTGCTCCTGCCACAGCCGGGTTCCAGCCCTGCCCTGCTCTAGGGAGCAGTTGGGGAGGCTCTGGCCCCACTGCCTGGCTCTGCTGGTGTGGCTGAGCCTGCCACCATCCCTGCACCAGGGCGCCTCAAAGGGAGCTGTGGCTGCCCGGGCAGGTGGGGCTGGGCGGAGGAGCAAAGCTCTGCCTTTTTCCCAGGCTCAGGCTCTGGCTTCCCCCAGGCTCGGGCCCTCTGCCACAGCCAGCACGGTGAAATCCGGGTTTCCCGTAGCACGAGCACCAGGCCTGGAGCTGTGGCTCTGCGGGAGAGGGTCTGCAGATCCTGGTGGCACAGGAATGTCCCATCCGTGTGGCAGGGCTGGGGCTGTGCTGGGGGCCGGGGGACAGGGGCACTGAGGTCTCTGCTGCGGTCAGGTCACTGCTCTGGTGTTGCCGGGGGGTCTCTGCGTGCGGGGCAGGGCGGAGGCAGGTCTTGGCTGCTCGCTGGTGTGCACTGGAGCTTGGAGCTGAGCCACAAGGTCGTGGGCTGAGTGTGGAGCTTGCAGGACCCTCTTTCTCGGGCTGTCTGTCCACTTAGGAGCTTGCACCACATTTCTGCTTTGGCACTTCTGTCTTTAACCAGCCAGGGAGGGAGAGGGGGAGCGAGTGCCTGTGGCTTTGTCTTCTTCCAGGGGCCCCATGGGTGAGGACCACCCACTCTCCCCCGTGCTGTACCCCCTGTGCCCCGTGAGACACCTGCCCCCCTCTTTGTACCCCAGTGAGTGGCAGGCTGGGCTCCTGCCATGGGGCTGAGCTCAGCTGCCCTGTTGGATTTGACTTCAATAAAGTTTTCTATTTTTGACCGGTTGTGCCTTATTTTCCCTGCTGCCCCTGAGAAGGCTCTCCCAGCAATTTCCCAGGCATATTTTCCATGTCCTTGGCCACTGGAGCACTCCGGCCCTGTGGAGGCCAGAAGTGATGCTCACGTGAGCCGGCCATCTCCACAAACCCTCCACCACAGCCCAGCGTGGTCAGTCCAGAGGCCTCACGGTGCTGACCTTCATCCCCAGGTTGGCATGTCCCATGTCTAGTCACTACCTGGCCCTCTGAAGATGTCCCTCCAGGACAGGGTTCCCAACACCTGCACACACACACACACACACACACACACACACATACACACCTGTGTGGATGTGGACGCACTCCGAGCCACGGCCCAGCTTTCATTTCATTTCACACCAACATCCTCCCTCAAAGCTTCTCCTGGTTGATCCCCACATCCTCCTGAGCCACACCCACGTCCCACAGCCAGAGCACGGTGGAGCAGATCCCCGTGCCTGGCTAGCCTGACCCAAATCCCTCTGGCACGGGCTGGCAGCCGCCGCTCCTGCGCGCCGCAGTGCTGCAACGAGGGCGCACGCGGTTGCAGATGGAGCCTTGGCGTGTCAGATCCCGGTGCTCCCCCACCCTGGGAGGGGATGGGAAGGAGAGATCCTCTCAAGAAGGCTTGCTGGAGCCAGGTGCTCTGCCCTGAATGGGATCTCCTGGCGGGATCATCCTGGGGGTGATGCCAATGCCATGGGGCTCACTCGGGGTCTTGTCTCCAGCTGTTTGGAGAAAAGATGGACCCTGGTAGGCAGGAACAGTACAACACCCCTCTCCCACCATCCCACCATCCCATCTCAGGGCCCCCCTCCCTGGCCACCTGTTCCTGTTTCTCCTGGTTTTTCTTCCAGACTGGGGCACCCATCCCTGCTCCTGTCACACCAGTTCACCTCTTCCCCAGGGCCTCCAGTGGCCTCACCAGGCTGCTGGGGCCGAGGAGCTCTGGCACTGGGAGAGATTAGATCAGCCGGGGAAACCAGTGGTTCTGGCTTCGGTGGTTTGAGCCCTGTGCCAGCCTTGGCTCTCACAGCCTCCTCGTTTGTTTTGCTAACAGCATAAGGTTTTATCTTGAACCATCCAGGAAGTGTCTGGGCCTCCTGGGCAGGCAGGGCTGGGACCCGCAGGGAGATGCAATGGCTGCAGAGGAGGAAAGGAGACACCAGCAACCACCTCAATAACTGCTCCCCGCAGGGCTGGGCCGGGCAGTCTGGGGGCTTGGCTCAGCCCTGCTATCTGCTTCCCTTTGGGAACTTTCTGAGAGAAGTTTCCCTCCCTTCCTCGTCCTCGGCAGCTCTTTGATGAACCTGGGGTGAGAACTCAGGCGCTGGCGTGGGGAGCGGCTCTTTCTTCTGCCTGGCTCCCAGGCTCCATCCCTTTTTCACCGGGAGGGGATATTCTCCATCCTTCCCCAAGAGCTGCCCCAGGTCCTTACAGCCCCCCAGCAGCCGGGAAGGCAGCTGGAGTGGTGTGAACTTGAGCGAGCTCAGCAGAGGTTCCTGCACCTGCCCGCAGGCTCGGAGCATTAATTACTCTCTGCGGGAGGGGAGGAGAGGAATATTGTAGCTGTAATGGACAGAAATGAAATCGTCTTGTTTGAGAATTTAGCTCAGAGTCTCCATAAATTGCAGGTTTAGGTGCTGGCAGATGTCTGGGAAAGTCTCCCACTGTCCTGGGTCAGTGGGTTTTCTCAAGGTTGTTCACGTGGAATGAGCTGATAAATGGATCCAGCAAGGAGCTGCAGATGGAGCTGAGGGTTCATGGGGACCTGCCCTGCTTTCCCCCAGTTCCAGAGAGAAGCTGTGCTGGGAGCAGCTCCTCCACACTGTGAATCAGCTCCTGCTGCTGGCATCGACGGGGCTTGGGTCTGATTTGGCTCTGCTGGGCTGAGATCAAATGAGGGAAGAGTTGTTGAGGGGCTGCAGCTCCCTGGATCTGGAAAGAGTGGCTGTGTCAAAGCACAGCAGCCTGTGAGCATCACTGGGGTGCCCGGGGGAGCTGGGGGAGCACAGGACAGGGTGAGGAGTGGGTAGTGACCATGCTGGAGCATTGCTGAGGATGCTGGGGGCACCAGGGGCGAGGCAGGAATCTCTGGTGGCTCCTGGTGCATCTGTGCTGGGGACTTGGGTTGATGAGCGAGAGCACCGTGGGGCATTTGGGACCTCAAAACGAGGAGATTCAGCCACGGGAGAGGAGCAGCCCCTGGTACAGGCTGGATGTGCAGCCAGAGGCAGCGTGGGTGTGCACAGGCTGTGCTGCAGGGGGAGGTGACAGTGGGGTGTACCCAGCCCGTGCCCCCACACGTGGGAGGTGACAGTGGGATGCTCACTGCCAGCACCATGTGCAGGGGGCACAGAGGAGAGTGTCACTGCCAGCACCCTGTGCAGGGGGCACAGAGGAGAGTGTCACTGCCAGCACCCTGTGCAGGGGGCACAGAGGAGAGTGTCACTACCAGCACCCTGTGCAGGGGGCACAGAGGGGAGCGTGGTCTTGGTGACAAGGGGAGGGCAGGGACAGAGGCACAGGCTGCGTGTCAGGGGTGGGGGATACAGGGGATGCAGCTGGAGTCTCCCCTGGGGCAAGGTGGCACAGGGCAGGGTACAAGCCCTGTCCCCAAGGAGGTGGCAGTGGGGACTGTGCAGCCTGGGTTGCAGAAGGAGGTGGCACAGGGGGTGCACAGCCCCAGGGAGGGGGGCACAGGGGGTGCACAGGCTGTGCTGTGTGGAGGGTGGCAATGGGGTGGACACAGTGGCAGCAGGGGACAGCAGGGTCACCTAGGCCAGGTGACCACTCTGTAGGCAGTGTCTGCAAGGACACAGTGGCACTGACTGTCCCCAGCACATCAGGGAGGTCACTGGGTCTCTCCTGCCTGGCAGTTCCTGTCCCCACCAGCACTGGGGCCCTCATCCTTTCTCCCTTGAAGGCTCCCCCAGCCTGTGCTCCCTGCCTGGGGCTCCCCATGTGGGGCTGGGTGACAGCACTGCCCAGTTCCCCTCTTGCCATTCCTCCCTGCCCTCCTCTCCCTCTCCCTCCTCACAGCCTCAGCCTTTCCCCTGCCTGATGCCCTTGGAGCCAGCATTGGCCTTTCCTAGCTTGGATCTGGGGAACTCTTCCTTTTCCCCCCCCAAATCTTTCTGCTTCTTTCACAGCTGTGTCTGCTCCTCTCCACCCTCTCTCCTGATCTCTCCCTTCTCCCTGGCTTCCCCCAGTCTCTCCTGACCGTGCTGGCTGCAGTACAGAGGGATGCTGAGCCCTCCCAGCGCAGGGCTGAGCCCCTGGCTGGCTCTGCTGTGGATCCTGGGGGATGAAAGCCCTGGCTGTGTGTGCAGCCGCCCGCTCCAAGCCTCCCTGATTGATATTCCCAGCACTGCTCTGCCCGCTCGGCCGGGCTCAGCTGCACTGCTGCTCCCTGGAGCGGGGCCCAGCCCTGCAGGCTGCTGCACCCAGCACCCAGATCCTGGGGCAGAACCTGGGGCTGGGACAGGGCGTGTGCCCATGGCCTCTGTGTGTCCCTGTGTGTCCCATGGTCCCTGTGTGTCCCCATGGTCCCTGTGTGTCCCTGTGTGTCCCCATGGTCCCTGTGTGTCCCTGTGTGTCCCATGGTCCCTGTGTGTCCTCGTGGTCCCTGTGTGTCCCATGGTCCCTGTGTGTCCCCATGGTCCCTGTGTGCCCCCATGGTCCCTGTGTGTCCCCCATGGTCCCTGTGTGTCCCTGTGTGTCCCCACAGTTCCTGTGTGTCCCATGGTCCCTGTGTGGGTCTCTGTGTGTCCCATGGTCCCTGTGTGTCCCTGTGTGTCCCCGTGGTCTCTGTGTGTCCCATGGTCCCTGTGTGTCCCTGTGTGTCCCATGGTTCCTGTGTGTCCCCGTGGTCCCTGCATGTCCCCAGGCACTCGGTGCCCCTCAGCCCACAGAGCACCCCGAGGTGTGGGTGGGGGGAGGCACAGAGGGTGGATGCAGCTGGAGGGGGTGGAGGGTGGGGTGTTCCCGGGTGAGGACAGAGCTGGGGTGTTCTGGGATGTTCTGGGATGTTCTGGGATGGGATGGAAGGAGGTTGCAGTAATGAGAGGGTGCAGGATGTAGGACAGGCCAGGGAGGTTGTTGTGGAGGGAACAAGGGCTAAGGAGTGCCTGGAGCAAAGGGCACAGAGTGGCTGGGATTGTGTCAGGGCTGGGGAGGGCAGCCCTGGGAGCGTGGGACAACAGCAAAGGGGTGGCTGCTGTGCTCTGGTGGCCAGCTGGGACCCCCAGAGTGAATCCCCCCCTGTGGGGCTGTGCCAGGGCCGGTCCCAAAGAGCCCCTCTGTGGTTTGTGGGGTGATGGGCACTCAGCACCCGCGGTGCCCTGGCAAACCTCCTGCTGGTTGGCACATCCTTTGGAATGCTGAGCCCTGTGCCAGGCCCAGATCACCTTCCTGCCCCTCCGCCCTCATCCCCACACCGCCCTGTGCTGTGAGAGCCCTGCCAGGAGCCACGGGCACGGCCCATCCCCAGGGCACGGCTGCGCTGCCATTGCACAACCCAGCTCTGCTCCTGGCAGAAACCAAGATGGGCACTGGAGATTATTCCAAAAGAGGCTCCTCCTGTGCTGCCCTGATCCTTCAGCACCCCAGAGAGCACAGACAGCTCAGCTGGGGCACAGGAGGGTTGAACAGGGGTGAGAAGGTCACCCCTGGCATCCTGGTGCCCCTTTTCTTGTCACCTTGACTGTGGCTGCAGCATCCACCAGCCCAGCCTGGGTGAAGCCCAGCCTTGGCTTCACCTCTAGAGTCAGACCTACAACTCAGCCCCACTCAGCTTCCCCCCAACAGGTCCTTCATGACCTTGTCTTCTGTCCTGACCCTTTTTGTACTTCAAGGAGAGCTACGGAAAAGATGGAGAGAGATTTTACACAGGCTGAGAGTGACAGGACAAGGGGAACTCTTTAAAACTAAAAGAGGAGAGATTTAGATGGGATATTAGGAAGGAATTGTTCCCTGTGAGGGTGGGCAGGCCCTGGCACGGGGTGCCCAGAGCAGCTGGGGCTGCCCCTGCATCCCTGGCAGTGCCCAAGGCCAGGCTGGACACTGGGGCTGGGAGCACCTGGGACAGTGGGAGGTGTCCCTGCCATGGCAGAGGGTGACTGAGATGAGCTTTAAGGTTCCTTCCAACTCAAACCATTCCATGATTCTATTCTCTGACTTTCTGAAATTTTCTGGAGGTCTCTCACCCTTGGGTACCCGGTTTCCACATCCTACCTGCAGCAAAGGCTTCTTTTCTGAGTGTGATTCCCAACCCAACCCTCTCGAGAGGAAGAGGAGGTCAGGCAGAGGACCAGAGAGAAAACAACTCCCCCAGATCCCTTTAGAAACATTCCTGGTTGTTTTGCATGGATGCCTTGTGTGGTGGAAGCTGTTTACTGCCTCAGCCCTTGAGCTGCTGGCAGGGAAGCGTGGGTGGGTTTGTGGTGGGAGCGTGGGCTGTGACCTGCCAGGAGAGCAGGGAAAGCTCCACCACCTCATTATTTCCATCCTTGTGGCACCCACAGCCAGGCCTTGTGGGTCCTGCCCAAAGATCCCTGAAGATGCCCCTTGCCTGGGATGTAAACATCCTTCTGAGCTCCTCCTGGCTTGCAAAACACCGCTCTGATCTGTCTGCACATGGCACAGGGATCCTGGCACGCTCCATCAAAGCTGGAGCCGTCCTTTGGGGAGGGCAGCGATCCCACCTCCCTCCCTGGAGCTGTCAGAGCAGCCTGCCCTGATTCAGCTCCTCGGAGACATCTTGAAAGGCCCCAGCAACCTGAGAGCCTGCAGCTATTTTGCTCCCTCATGGCCTGGTTTTCACATCCTCCCAGCTCCCCGTGCTCAGCAGCAGCTGCTGGGGGGGGGGCACCTCGTGGCTGAGCTCTGCACTGGGATCCTGCTGGAAGTGTCCTGCTGGAGCCATGTGTGACGTTCCCCTCGCACTCATCCATTCATCTCCCTGCTTGTTCATCAAAAGCACTTGGGCCCCGTGGAAGGCAAACCCGTGTTTCAGATGTTTGAAGAGCCCTTGGTTCTCATTCAGGCTGGGCAAGACCTTCTGAGGTGTTGTGATTCCAGGCTCTGCAAGTGCCTGGAGGACCTTGGGGGGGATTTTTTCCTCTCGGGTTGCTGTTTGATAATTGCTGCCCCAGGATGTGCAGGGTGTCTCTGCTTTGGCCCACACAGGTGAAGAACGAGTCTGGACTCTTCACTTTTCGGTCTTGAGGTTGTTTATTAATTCTTATCTATAAAACTTTCTTTCTGCCCAGCTGAGGTCTGCTCAGCAGGGCAGCCACAGGCACTCTGACTGCCCCCGAGGCAGTGTTATCTTTTTATACTACAAACTACATATAACATATTTACACTTAATTCCCAATACCTATCACCTATGTTAGACAGTGCACTTCTACTCTAAGCCAATCCCAAAGTGCCAACATCACTGCAGAAAATGGAGAACAAAAACAAGAAGAAAGGCTGAACACACCCAAGTTCCTCCATCTTGTCCCCAAACCCCCCTACCAAAAATCCTAAAATCTACATTTTTCACCCTGTGATAATTTTGTTATTACACTGTTCAAACCTCTGTGACTTTCATGTCCTCATACAAAGCTGGCAACTTGCTCCAGGGGTCAAAATCAAATCCCCAGGTGCTCTGGGCTGTGTGCCAGGGTCTCCAAGCCCCCCGGCGGGGTCCTCAGTGACTCTGAACACCCAGAGGGATGCACTGGGCTCTGACATTTTCCAAGGATTTCAAGTGGATCACAGTTCATTAGGGACTATTGGGGTGTCTCTTGCCCAGAGAGCTCAGAAACCTTTGCTAATGTGCTGGAAATTTGTCTGGAGCCAGGATCTGGTTTGGCCAAGGATGTGACAGCAATCCTGGGGTTTGAGGAGCTCATCCATCCCAGGGGTCCTGTGCCAGTGGGAATGGAAATTGGAGCAGTGCAGGCAAGATAAGTGGCCCTAAGAAGCCTTCCACTGACTTGTCCTACCTGTTTGATGTCTGCAAAGGAAGGTTTGTCTCACCTGGTATCTGCACTCATCAGGAGGTGCAGACCACTAAGGTGAGGGCTCTGCCCATCTCTGCAGTGTGTGGGTGCCCAGACCTCTGGAGCAGGCACAATTCCTTGGGCAGACAGGAAAAGCTGCTGCCCTTTGCCTGTGGAAATAGAGCTGGTTGCAAAACAGGTTTGCCCTCAGAGGAAAATTTTCAATTTGAAAGCAAATCAGGAAGAACTGACAGTTTTCCCCCCTGTTTCCCAGGTCAATAAGAATATATATTATATATAAATATTTTTTCTCCTAGTAATGTCTAAAGGCATGATTTTGCCTGACCTTTTTGAGTTGAGCTCCATAATTAATACTTGGCTGGAGTCCTGAAGTGAAAGGTACCTTTGCAAGAGCATCATTTTTTCATTTTCACGTGTCAGCAAAGATCTCCCCCCACGCCCCAGCCCTGAAACAGGGAGCTCGCTTGAATAATGATCTGATTCCAGCAAATTGACAGGTTTTCTGTGGAAAGGCTTCCATGGAGACATTCTTGGTTATCTCCATTTTTTTTGATAGAGTCCTGAGTCTACAGCTTCGGACCCCCTGCTCTCCCTAGAGCCTTCAGTGCTCCCTGCCAGCTCCACTGGGTGCAACTGGGAGCCAGATTAGCTCATTATTTTCCCAGCATCATTTTCCCACTCTGCAGCTGTTGGATTCCTCGAGGGTTTTATTCAAGTGTTGCTCCCAGTCCCGGAAAGCTTTTTCTCCCTGGGATCTTAAGATGATTTTAACGTGATTATGAGGCCTCCTGGTGCGTCCAAGGCAATTTCCACTCCACACCAACCATCTCCAGAATAGCTCCATTATCATCTGGACGGTGACAGACATTCCAGGGCAGCACAGCCAGGCCAATTTAGACATCATTCCATAAAGATTATGACCCCTTTCCATTTTACCGTTCGCCCTTCCGATGATTTATTTCCGTATTTTCCTTGCCCGTCTTCATTTCACCCAAAGAAAAGCCAAATGGCACCTCCTGGATGGGCTCAGAGCTGGGATAGGCTGAGGGTTAGGCAGGCTCTGTCCCCAGGCTGCCTAAATGGGTCTCTAATTGCGTTAGATCTTGCTCTGAGTTAGATAAATTCGATCTGACCAGGCAGGTTGGCACCGGGCTTTGGCGGCTTCTTTGAGCATCATGCAAATTTCAGGAGGCTTCAGGGCACCTATGTGGAGTCAGGCCGCATTTTCCTGGATTTATTCATTAAATAGTGCCTCGGGAGCTGATGTCCATTTGAGGCTGGCTGCTCTGCTATCATTATTTCGGCAGGACTTGGAGACTGCCTCTGCTGACTGCAAGGTCAGCACTCGCTAATTGTCAGCTGAGCAGCCACTCAGGAGGGGAGCAGGTGCTTCTCGGGACAATACCTGGGTTTGGGAGCTGGGATTCCATGGGTTCCTGTGCTTTTTTCCTCTGGTTGTGGATTCCTGCTCTGGTTTGTCAACAGTGGAAGAGCTGAAGGGGTGCTGGGAGCTGGGCATGGACACAGGGATTTGTGGGCAGACGCAGCCAGCACACGAGACCCCGTGAGCATCAGGGAGCAGAGGGGTCATCCCATGGCTGATGCGCCCTGTGGGACCCCAGTGGCTGTGGTGGAGGTGACCCCAGTGAAGTCAGATGGCAGATCACAGATTTGGGCCTCTAACCATGCTCCAGAATTGTCAGGGTTCTCTGGGAGGGACAAAATCTTGGGAGGGCCTGAAGGAGTGTTTTGAATAAAAGGATGGGTCTCACAGGTGTGAGATCACAGATCTTGGATGGGTCCATCCATGTCCCTCCCTTGTCCAAAGCAGCCCCTCTGACCTGATCCCAGCCCTTCCCTCAATTCCTTCATGCTGGGCAAACAGGGAGCAATCCTGGGAATGCAGCTGGGTCTGCTCAACCAACTGAACCCCTGGAGATGCTGTGGCAGGGCAGGGAGGGGCCCTTGGGGCAGACAGGACCCCCAGGCCACTGAGGGCAGGAGCAGAGGGGAGCTGTAGATGCCAGGAGGTGACACCGAGCCAGGGCAGTGCTTGTCTTGTCCCTTGTCCCTTGTCCCTTGTCCCTGTCCCTCAGGGTGCTGCTGTGCCAGGAGACGCCCTGAGTTCTTCCCATCACCTGCAGGGTGAGTGCAGAACAAGCAGGGAGGCCTCTTGCGGGGCTTCTCCTCCACAAATCAGTGCAGTGGGCACACAATGTGCTGCTGGAGGGTCATGGAAGGATGGGAAAAGCTGTCTCAGCTCTATTCTCACCCCAGCAGGGCAGCAGAAGAGGTGGCTCAGAGGAGCTGTAAAATGGTCGGCTCAGGGACGAGCTGTGTCCTGTTTGCTGGAGCTTGAACGTTGCCCTGGGTGGTTTTGGCAATTCAGCTCCAGCTTTCCTCGAGGCCTGCCCTGGTTTCCATGGACATAATATTCCCCTCAGCCTCCTGCTCCCAGGGCTGCGCTGCACTGGAGCCCTGCTCCTCGCCAGGCAAAGCAAACAATTCCCAAGCCTCCACCCATGGAAAGCTGGCTCTGGGTCACTCAAAGCACAGTCCCTGGGCTTATCCTTCTCTCTTCCCCTCCACATCCAGGCATGTTGCATGGCTCCAGGTTGGTGTGTGAGGGAGAGGGGCTGATGAATCCGTGTGGAGTTGGGTAACTCCAGTGCCACAATGGCTCCCTTGTCGCTCATTTTGATATTCCGGGCGCTGGCTCTGACATTGCCTTTCACTCCCGGCCCTGTGAGTTGCTGCATTGTGGCGGCTGTAGGGGAAGCAGCTCCCTTGGCAGCTGCCTGAAAGGAGCTTCTGGCGTGTGGAGAGGCACAGGAGGCCAGGGGAGCGTGGATCCTGCTTTGGGATCAGCAGTGAGCCAGTTAACAGGGGCTGGATTTTCCCCCCTGCGCTCAGGGTGGCTCCCCTCGGTCCCTGCCAGCAGGAAAAGGGTGCCCGGGGCGGATTTTGTGGTTTCCTTTGTGAACAATGGAATTTCTCCTGCTGCTCAGCCCCTGCCCTCTGCACAGGCAGTGGTGCCAGTGGGTTTGTGGGGACATGGTGACATCCCGAATTCCTGTTGCTCACTCCCTGCCCTCTGCACAGGCGTTGGTGCCAGTGGGTTTGTGGGGACAGCCCAAATTCCTGTTGCCTCCTGGCACTGCTGCCACTTGGGCTGAGTTTGTTTTCCCTGGGTTTATTGAGGAGAATCGGCCTGGTGCAGGTCGTGCTGGGAGCTGGGGATGTTTGAATGAGGGGCTGAGGGCTGCAGGGTCCCCTGACCCCCATCCAGCATCCATGAGTGGGAATCCTCACACAATCATTAAGGTTGGAAAAAAACCCCCTCCAAGATCATCAAGATTTGATGTCACCCAGCCCAGAGCACTGAGTGTCACCTCCAGTCATTCCCTGAACACCTCCAGGGATGGTGGGTCCACCACCCTCCTTCTGATGCCTGACCACTATTTCCATGAAGAAATATTGGAAGAAATGTCTCCCAATATATTTTTTCCTAGTGTGCCCTCCTGGCAGAAGGAATCAGCACAGTCAGGGATTGGTGCTGAGGGGGTTTGGGATGTGCAGCCAGGACCAGCCAGGTCGGGGACGGCCCACAAAAATTCCTCACCAAAACAAAGCTCCTGCTAGTGCCCGACCAGCCCCAAAACTGGAGCTGTGGGTTTGGGGCTGGCTTCCCTGTGGCTGGAAAACTGGGAAAGAGCTGGAAGGGACACAGGGAAGGGCAGATGGGATGGAAGGGGCACAGGGAAGGGCAGAGGGGATGGAAGTGGCACAGGGAAGGGCAGCAGGGCTGGCCAGAGATGCCTGGTGTCTGCAGCAGGACCTGGCAGAGCCGGATGCAGCCTGGATTTGTGGAATTGGAAGGGGCAGAGCGAGGAGTAATTACTGCCGTTGCTCACAACCCTGCAGGTAGGAGAAGTTCAAGGCAAAACGAGCAGGCAGCAGAGGCAGGAGCAAAGGGAAGAGCTTTTCCAGAGAGCACATGGGCTGGAGTTCACTGCTGCCGGAATCTGCGGAGGCCAGAGCAGGCACGGCCTCAAAAAGGCAGGAGAGCACTTCAGAGAGGATGGGGGTCACCAGAGGGAGAGCTGCCAAGGATTCCTCCTCAGGAAAAATCCCTGAGCTGTGCAGCCTGCAGGATTTTCCTGGGGATGAACATCCCCATCAGAGCATCCCTGCGGGAAGAGGGGGACAGGGGCTCAGTTTGTCCCTGGTGCTGGCACAGGTGTCCCCATCAGGAATATCACAGTGAGCACTGGGGAACCCTGAAAATGCAGGTTTTTTTATTGAAAGCCACAATATCTCAGCTGAGAAAATAGACAGCTCTGCCCCAAATCTCATTCCAGCACAGTGGCAGCAGTTGGAAGTAGGAAACCAATAAATACTGGGGGTAAAAGGAGGGAGTTACAGCAATTAGGAGAAATGAGTCGTTCTGGAGTGTAGAAAATTAACAAGCAAAGCCAAAGACATTGGGGGAAAATCAATTATTACAAAGTCAACACAATAAGTACTTTAAAAAATGCGCCGGGAAGAGGTGGAATTCAGGAACTGTCAGTTCCGAGTGGAGATTGCAAAATTGTTAATTATGGAGAAAAATGCAAAAGTATCGACTAAATAGTTGGAGTCATTTGGGGTGAGACATAACAACGTAGGATGTGGGACCTGCCCATGTGTTGGGAACCAGCAAAGGCATTCAAAATAGAGATATTTGACATAATTGAATGGAATAATTTGTAGCAAAGAGTGGGATCTCTCGTGTCCATGGAGCTGGGGAGCCTGGGGTGGGCAGGACTGGCAGGGCAGCGATGCCACGAGCAGCTGGAAGAGCTGTCTGGGGCTGTGCAGTGCTCACTGCCCTGGGCAGCCCCAGGGAACAACTGGATTAATGGCTAAAGCAGGGAATGGCTGATGGAAATAGCACTGACGTCAGTCACTGTGGCTGATGGCAGGGGACACTGGGCACTGGCATTACGTGACAGGTCTGGCTTTTAAACCTTTCCTTAGGCATGGCCCTGGCCTCTGTGAGGAACAAGGGCTGCTGCAGGCATTCCCACAGGGCTGGAGAGGCAGAGCTGGTTTGTGTTGGGTACAGAGCAGCTGGAGACTGATGGATGCTCCCAGCTGATAATGGGGATTTTATCACTATCATTATTATTTTTATTGTTTTGCAAGAACACTGCTCTGAGGTTGGACATCAGCAGGAATTTCTCCATGGAGAGGGTGGTCAGGCCTTGGGAGGAGCTGCCCAGGGAGGTTTGGAGGTGTCCAAGGATCACCTGGATGTGGCACTCAGAGCCCTGGGCTGGGGATCAGGCACAGCTTGGACTCGATGACCTTGGAGGGCTTTTCCAACCTGGGATTCTGGGATTCTGAGCACGGCACAGTGAGGCAGATCCAGTTTATCCAGAGCTTAGGGAAGGGAAGGGAAGCTTGGCTGGGATTCCTCGTGGAGCCAGGTTCTCCTGGAGCTGCTCCTCGGCGCCCGCTGCCATTCACCGCTGTAATCAACGGTCTGGAAGGAAATCTGAAATCACTGCTGATAAACCCGCGCCTGCCACGGAGATGGGTGGAGTGGGAGATGGTGCTGAGGATGGAGCAGCCATGCAGAGCAATCCAGATTGCTTGGTAAACTGGGCCCATTTAAACAAAAATGCATTTTACCGCGGCCCAGCGCGGAGGAACAGAGCTCTGGCTGATATCCTGGGAAGTGCTGGCTTTAAAATGGATCCAAGGGTCACGCTGCATGAGTAACTCAGGGTTAAGAGGCTGGCACAGACCTCAGGTGGAAAAGCCTGCGAGGTTGGAAGGGCAGGAAGGCGCTGCAGGAAGCCCTTGGTGAGATGGCATCTGCAAAGGTCACCTCTGATAAGGAACGGGGAAAAACTGGGGCAAGCAAAGATGAGGGCCCCGAAACAGATTTGCTGTTTGCAGGTTGTGACTTGGAGCTGCTGTGTTTGACTCCTCAAACAGAAGGCTCTGCAGCTCCTTGTGCAGAGGGCACTGCCTGCTCAGAGGCTCTTTACCCTCCCCCAGAAAGGTCACACCAAACCCAATTTCTGTGAGTCAGGGCCAGACAAATCAATTCCGTGCCTTTCCATGATTCCAGAGAGCTGGAGAGCTTTCCCAGGGACCTGCTGGTGGGGCTGGGCACAGAGGGAGGGGGGCACCGCCAGTGCCAGTGCCACGCTGCCCTGTGGGGCTGCAGGGGACGGGGCTGGGGAGCCCTGCAGTGAGAGGAGCCCTTTCGAGGGCTGCCTGGTGACATTTGAAGGAGGTGTTTTTCAGGTAAAAGCGCCGCTGTTGGGATGCAGCCCCCGGGCTGGGGGGAGGGTGGCTGTCACAGGCTGGCTTGGGGACGTTGTTGATTTGTGTTATCTCAGCACCCTGAGGAGCCCGGCTGCTCTGGCGGGGCTGGTGCAAGCAGGAGGGAAAGCAGGAGCTCGGGATGGGCCAGGCAAGGCAGGAAATTGGTTTCAGCCGGGTGGGCAGGGGCCAGGGGCAGGGCAGTGCCCGGCTTTACACGGTCCCTGTGGGCTGGGAGGAGACTCCAGAGGGTCATTGGCACCTGGGCGGCTCTGCCTTGTGCTCAGCTCCTCCAGAGCCCTCCCGGGAGGGGCTCACCTGTGCCTTAATGGCAGGGCTTGCACCCTCTGCGCTGGCAGCCCCATCCTGTGCCCTATCCTGGCAGTGCACGGGGCTCGGAGACACCTGGGCTAGTGGAAGGTGCCTGCCCAGGGCAGGGGTAGGATGAGATGGGATTTAAGGCCCTTCCAGCTCAAACCCTGCCATGACCCTGTGACTGCACTTGGCCAAAGCCACCACTGTGGGGTTTTGCCACAGCGATTAACCCGGTGTTCCCCACTGCAGGTGGAGGTCGCTCCTTCTCATCTGCCAGTGGTCCCAAGCAGAGGCTTTTCCTTTCCAGCCTTTGCCACCCTTAACCTCCTCTTCCCTGAACCAATTTCTCTCTTTATTTGAAATATTTTGTCATGGTTTCTAATGACTGCTTGTCTGTTCTTCTCTGCTGAAGTGGGGCGCTCTCCTCAAAACCGGTGCCCAGCTCAGCCTCCTGGCAGCCGGCAGGGCTGCACATCCCAGCCCGTTCACACACCCCAATATTGATGCATTTTTGGGTGAGATGCTGGCAGCAGGGGTGGATCCCCAGCCCATGATGTGCAGTGATCCTCAGCCAGCTGTGAGTGCTCCTCACGAGGGTACAGATGTGCCAGATCCATCCCACATCTGTCATGCCAGCAGCTAATGAAAGCACAGCCCAGCCACAGATTCGGGACACAACGCAGAGCTTTTATTTGATCCATGATCCTAGCTGAAAAGGCTGTCTGCAGTAATTCCTTTGGGAATAACACTTTCCAAATGATTTGCACCCACATTACCCAGGCAGGGATGTACTGTGCTGCACCTCTGCTGTTTGCTTGCATTACTTATGAGAAAATCAGCTAAAACAGTGTCAAAAAAAACTTCCTCAAGTCGAGCTAGAACATTTACTGCTCCTCCTCCCTCCACGAGGCCTGCTGTCTTTTCAAAGGAAGGAGTTCAATGGCTTGACATGTTTGTTTGTGACAAACCTACAGTGGCTGTTACTCATTTCCTTGTTATCTTGTAGGTACTTACAAAGAGTTCTTTTATCTGCTTCAGTATTTTTCCAGGAACTGAAATTAAGCTAACTGTTTTATAATTCTCCAGCTCTTCTTTTTTCTCATCATTAAAGACAGGCGCTATTTTAGCTCACTTCCAGTCTTCTGGAAGCTCCCTGATTCTCTACAAATTCCTCAGGAAAAAAAAAAAGTCTTGGGGAAAAAAAAAAGCAGCCCTAACAGCTCTGAAGTTACTTAAATCAGGTCTCTAAGCATCTGTGGTGAATTTAATCAGGTCCAACCAACCTTAAAGCAGCTCATCTAAATGCTCCCTCTGTGTTCCTTCCCTCTGTTGGTCTCAATTCCTTCCCCTTCCTGGCCGGTGCTCGCTGTGTGTGGGACGCCTGATTGCCACTGATTTGTAGGAAAGACACCAGCACAGAAAAAGGTATTCAGCCTAAACGGCATGTTGGCTCCTCTCTCACCTCATCACCTCCAGATCCCCATCAAATAATTCCTGTCTGGGGCTTTTCCCCACGTTTCTGGTGGGGAAACATTGTGGTGGCTTTTTCTTGCTCTCGGTGGTTGTGTTTCATTCCCCTCTCTTGCCCCTTGAACTCTCCACTCCACTCCTCGGTAATCACACCAAAGAAGGATTTGGTGGAAGGATTTGGAGCAGGATAATGATGTGGCTTAATGGCTGCTGGCAGGGAGCTGCTCTGAGAGTGAGGCAAAGCTGGGAGGGAGAGTGTGAAGTGGGGTCTTGGAAAGGCTTAATGAGGTGAATCCTGAGGATGGGAGCTGGGGTCAGGCCAGGGGCTGGCAGGGGAGGGAGGATGTGGCTCTGTGCTGGGCAGTGATGGGGGTTTGGGGTGCCCTTGGCCACACGAGGCTCTGGGGCTGCGTTGGGAACCGGCCAAGTGGTGACCCCTGGTCAAGGGTGGGGACAGTGATTCAGGAGGCTGTGCTGATGGGGGGGCCTTTCCAGAGCTGTCCTGCTGTGGGAGGGGACACCTGGGTGACAGACGAGGCTGGGACAGAGCTGTGGAGGGAGTGATGTGCAGTGATCCTCAGCCAGCTGTGGCTGCTCCTCACGAGGGTGCAGATGTGCAAGATCCATCCCACATCTGTCATGCCAGCCGCTAATGAAAGCACAGCCCAGCCACGGATTCGGGGCATCACAGGGACCATGCAAAGTGTGCTCCCTGCATGTGATGGGGAGCCCTTGGCTGGGATGGAGCCTGGTGCTGAGTCTGCCAGGATGGCTCTGGGGGCTGAGGATGGGGTCAGGTTGGATGTCCCCACCCTTTATCTTCACCAGTCAGGTGGGTGATGCAACATCTTCTCTCTTGTCTGCAGTTACCTCATCGCCGAGTGACGTTCTCTGCAGCCAGCCAGGCTCAGGACCTGCAGGACCCCTCCCAGCACAGCTACTACGACAGCGGGCTGGAGGAATCCGAGACCCCCAGCAGCAAATCTTCATCAGGGCCCCGCATCGGGCCCCTGGCCCTGCCCGAGGACCACTATGAGCGCACCACGCCCGATGGCAGCATCGGGGAGATGGAGCACCCCGAGAACGGTATGTGCCCACCCTCGCGCCCGTCCCCTCCTCAGCACCTGTCCCTGAGGCTTCTGCTCCTCCATGACCCGTGTCCCCAGTGTGGGTGACGTGGGAGCTCCGCTGGGACACGCTCGGCTTGGTGGGGATGGGAGGATGGGGAAGAGGGGAGGCTCAGAGCAAGAGAGCAGCAAGGAGGGGTGGGGAGGGGACAGGTGGGTGAGAGAGGGGAGGTCTGGGTGAGCTGTGGGATGGCAGGAGTCAAGGAGACAGGTGGGTGGGGCAGAGGACAGGTGGGTATGGCAGGAGATGGGTGTGGCAGGAAGCAGGTGGGTGTGGCAGAAAGCAGGTGGGTGTGGCAGGAGATGGGTGTGGCAGGAGATGGGTGTGGCAGGAAGCAGGTGGGTGTGGCAGGGGACAGGTGGATTTGGCCTGACGCTGGTCTGAGATGGCAGCACCACCATCAAGCAGAGGGAGCTGTATCCCAGCCCATGGGGAGCTCGTGTGCTGCACTCAGGGGTCCCCTGGTTGCCTGTCCCCACCTCAGGGGGATTGGGGTGTGCTGGAGCTCCCCGTGTGTGTTTGGGGTTGGAGCTGTGGGGGGTTCCAGGGGGCAGAGCAGCTTTAGTGGCACAGGCTGGGCTCAGGAGATCTGTTGAGCGGAGGCTCATCGAGCGTGATGGTGATGGTGGCAAACCCCAGAGCGACATGTCCCTTCACCTTGCCCCTCAGGTCACCTCCCCGTGGGGTCCAGCTTTCCCTGAGAACCCCTGGGGGTGTCTGTGGTGTCACCACCAGAGAGCTGCTTCCCCGCGGTCGTGCTGCTCGTGCTGCCCCCGTGCTGCCCCCCTGGCTGCAGCCCACCCGCCCCCCAGCTGTCTTCTCCGGCCAGCTCCCGTTGCTTCCTTGGATTTGGCTCTGGCTGTGCACATAACATCTTCTGTCCTGTTCCTGCTGCCTTCTGTGCTTGTGTCCCCAGGGGAGGTGGCTGTGGAGGTGGCAGGGTCAAAGAAACTGCTGGGAGGGAAGAGGAGCAGGTGGCAGAGGGTTCTCCTGAAGTCTCCTCCTGTTTCTGGGAGCATCCTAGGCTTTGGGACAGGTGTGTGCCTGGTGGGAAGAGGCTGTGTGCGTTCAGACAGTTTTTAGGGAGCTGCAAACCTTCTGGGTTCCTCTGTTGTGGAAATGGACAGGTCTAGTGGAACATCTCTTCCCAATTTCCAGGTTATTCCTGAAGTAACCTCGAGTTCTCTGTGTTACAACCATTGGAGCGAGGCATGGTGGGGTTCCCAAATCCATCTGTTGCACCCTCCTGTCCATGAGTGTTGTACAGGTGACTTTCTCCCCAAAAGTGCCGGTCAGTCACCTGGGAAGAGCAGTTTGGAGCAGTTCCTGGAGCCCTGGCACATGGTAGCAGTACTTGGAAGGGAGGCTGGAAGGGTGGTGAGCTGCTCCATGGATGAGCTGATGGACACGGCGAGGTAGTGGGGGTGATGGACATGGAAGAGGAAAGGTTGAGCCCTGGAATGTGACAGGAAACTCGGGGATGGTGAGGGAGGAGCAGGGCTAAAAGTAGAAAGAGGGAGAGAGAGGAGCATCTGGAAGGTGGAGGGCAGAGAGGGTTGTCTTGGGATATCCCTTGGAATGTTCGTTGTGTGCCCAGACGGATGGGCAGAGCTGAGGAAGGCCAGGGGACACTGCCTGGATGGCTCCCTGCCCACAGCATCACAAACCTGCCCTGCCAACCAGCTCTCTGTCTTGGCACAAGGTGCCCTGTGTGTGTTCACCTCCCAGGAGAGCAGGAATCACCCCAGGCCCGTCCACCACCAGATCCCTGTGTGGTACAGACCCTGTGGAGGCTCCCAGGAATAACCACAACCCTGCTCCGCTCTCCATTCCCCAGAACCTCCTGCGTTGGCTCCCTTCCCGTGGCAGTGGTTGGGAATCAGGCTCCAGTGGCTCCTGCATCTGTCCTGATGCTGAAGGACATCCTGTATTGGTGCAGAGGCCGTGGCAGGGCAAGGCTCTTGGAATCCCCCAGCATTACCCCGAGCTGGTCCTGGTGCTCTGCAGATAATCTGGCACGGCAGTTCAGGGGGTCCTGAGGAGCTGGGCTCAGCGTTGTGATCCTCTAAGCAGACTGTGAGGGCATCCTGGCACTGGGACAGGCCATTTGGGGGTTAGGAGGCACTGGGGTGTTAGAGCAGCTCGCCAGAGTTGTGTTTGCTCCGTGCCCTGCCCGAGGTGTGGCACATCCACACCTGTGCTTCCAGCCAGACCTCGTTAGTCCCGAGAAGGGTCGTGACTTGTTCCTGCAAAGGCTCTCCAGTGATGTGGGACCATCATGACCTTTTGGGGACCGTCCTTGCCTTGGCTCCACCAGCAGCCCCAGCCCCTCAGAGAGGTCAGATGTTGGGTTTTTGGGGAGCTGGGCACACTGAGCCGTTCCTGACCTTCTGTTAAACCGCGGAGACGCGCTGATCCCGCACCCCCTTCCCGCGGCACGAGCAGGCTGACACCACTGTGCATTTTCTCAGCTTTCATCTGGTTATAAATATCCAACATAACAGGGCTTCCATTGCTTTCTCCAGGAGATTATCCCTGCAGCCGAACCAATCTGATAAGCAAGTATGCAAGGCTATTTATAGCGTTTCAACTGGAAGACAGATCCATGCCTTTTCTTTGTAGATGGTTCTTCACTTGATTAACACACATCTCAGTGTCCTCCTTTTTTGGACCCTTTCTGCTGTGCAGACTGCAGTAAAATGCTGTATTGCAGGGGCTGAGCCAGGCCCTTTGCAGGAGGAATTACACTGGTTCTGGTGAAGACTTCTCCAGGAGCTTGGCACTGACGTGGCAGCTCCTCAGTCATCCCAGGCGTTTGTCATCCCTGCTATTTTCCCTCTCTGCCCACTGTTTCCTCCCCAACATTTCCCTGCGCTGTTCCCCACCTTGGTGGGGCCTGCTGAGCTGGGAATGAAGCTCAGGCTCCCACTTGGCCACCCGGTGCTTTTCCCAAAGACATCTGTTCCCCCCGGAACCCAGATTTGCTTTGGCTGGAAGGAGCCTGGGAATGCTGGTGCTCCATGGAGGCTCTGCCCTGCCATAATGCATGGAGGGCTTGGATGGGGACAGTGCCAGTCCCTCTCCAGCAGCCATCGAGGGAATTTAACAGGATTTCAGGACCAAATATGAGAAATTTAAGAATTGTTACACAGAGCTTGTTTCCCCTCTGTCCCTGTGTGGTGCAAACGTATCTGAGATTGTGTTTTATTGGATGAGGCATTTCTGATTCGTGTTTTTCCACCCCCAAAATCTGTTTTATGGCTGTTATTTAAAGTGAGGACCCCATGCCATTTTTAATGCATGCAGTTACAACTGCGCTCTGAGTATGGAATTAAGAACCACCTCATGAGCTTTCCCAACTCTCAGTGCCGTAGGATCTGCAGTTCCCAGATGTTCATGAGTTTATCCTCACAGTTCCAGGCAAGAAACTCCTCCATAGGTGGGGAATGAAATAGAAAATTGCAATTTGCATTTTTCGGAGGTGGCTGCTTGCTCTGGGTGACCCTGGATGAGCTGGCAGCTCCTCCCTCTCTGTGTTGAGATCCTGGTGTTCCCGAGGCACAGGGCAGGAATCCGGCTGCTCCCAGATGCCAGAGCCCAGGCTGCTGCTGACATCTGAGGTGGGAGCAGAGCTGGGCTTTGGGACTTTGTGGCAGAGCTGGTTTGAAGCCCTCATGCTTGGTTCAGGCTTTGCTAAGCCCAGCCTTTTCCTGGTGCTGTCCGGCCCCCTCCCAACACCTTGACACAGCTGGAGTGGATGGATGGAGATTCCACTTCCCAGGTTTGGCTGATGGGCTCAATAAAACCCCCCCAGTCCAGGTTTTCCTTTGTTTCAGGGAAGATTTAGAGGGATGTATTGCAAAGAAAGAAGGAGCAGCTTGTCTTACCTGTGTGTGGCACGGCCATGAAATCCCAGCTCGTGATTCTGCTGGGAGCATCCCTTTAGGAATTTCCCACCTGGTTAGCACAGTGTGTGAGACCCCAGGTGAGCCCTCCCAGTGGAAGGTCCCCTGCCCCCAGTTTCACCAGTCTACACTTAAACTCTGCTTCAGCTCCTCCCATTTCTTCCCACTGAGTCCCACAACACCAGAATTCCCTCTCCTGGTGCGTACTCGGAGATCCCATTCAGGCAACTCAACATTTAAAGATCTCTTTGAAAGAAAACTGAGTCAAGTCCCTCCCTGTGAGCAGAGCCAAGGCAAGGGATTTTGGCAGCTGGGTGTCTCTTCCTTCCTCCCACCCTTCCTCGCGCTCCTCCCAGCCATTGCCATCTGCTCCTGCCACCACCACAGACCTGCAGCCTCGTTCCTGGGCAGCAGCAACATCTGGCACATCTTGGATGTGTGTGGTGCCTTTTGGCAACCCTTGCAGAGGCAGCCTGGGGAGAAGTTTCCCTCCTCCTCTTTGCTGATTTCTGATTGTAGTTCAAGCCTTCCCTTCCTTCATCTCATTTTCCTCTCTGTGTGGTCTCCAATTTGCCCTCAAGCTTTTGGTGGGCTGGATGTGTCCAGGTGGTGTCCCACAGCCCCCCAGCAGCACTTGGTGACATCCACAGCCGCTCCAGGTGCAGGGATGATGTGTCTGGGAGTGTTTGTGTTCACAGTGTGACCATGGCATGGAAACTTGGCTGCACCTGGCTGTGTGTGCACCCTGCAGTGCCAGGGATCAGGGAATGCTTTGGCTTGGAGAGGACCTAAAAACCCATCCAGTCCCAGCCCCTGCCATGGGCAAGGACACCTTTCCCTATCCCAGATTGCCCCAGCCTGGCCTTGGGCACTGCCAGGGATCCAGGGGCAGCCCCAGCTGCTCTGGGCACCCTGTGCCAGGGCCTGCCCACCCTGCCAGGGAACAATTCCTCATTCCCAATATCCCATCTATCCCTGCCTTTTGTCAGTGGGAAGCCATTCCCTGTGTCCTGTCCCTCCATCCCATGTCCCAGGTCCCTCTCCAGCTCTCCTGGAAGGCCCTGGAAGGGCTCTGAGCTCTCCCTGGAGTTTTCAATGCTGAGCACCCCCAGTTTTGAGCTCCTTGAGAAGGTGGATGGCTCAGAGTACTCCTGAGCCAACCATCCTCTTTTCCTGCTCACCGCAAGGATGGATTTGCAGCCCTGGGCAGTCACTGCCTCCTGCCTCTGCTTTAGTGCCAGTCATGAGCTGCTTTTTAAGGTTCTCACTGCGATTGTTGTTCAATTCCTCGCAGCCAACAGATGGGACAAAAAAATTACATTCTGTCTCCTTCCCTGGCACAGAGACTTCTCTAGATCTTAAAATCTATTCTCTTTTTCCTACATTATCTCTAAATGTCCCTTTTGTCTTGCAGAAAGAGTTCCAGGCACATTTGCAGTCTGTGAAGTTGTTTGGTTTTTTTTTTTTTTTCCAAATGTACCATGCAGCACTTCTGCTTTGTTGCAGAAGCTGGGGGATGCTTTGGGGTGGACTTTGTCTGGGCTGTGGGATTCCAGCTACATCCATGCAATTCCTGGTCTTTGCTGACTGGGATCCAGCAGGTCACACATCTGCCCAGCTGGGCTGGGGTCTGGCTGCTGCTTGGACTCCTCTCTAGCTGAGACATTGTGGGTTTGGGGTTTTTGTTACTGATCTTCTTCAGCCCTTTTTAACACTTCAGGGCTGGAATTCCTTTTGTCCTGACCAGCAGCTCCCACTGTTGCCTGGGTTTAGGGTGTCCACATTCTTTGTGACCATGTTCTGCTCATCATCTGCCTCTGAAAAGTCTTTCTGTGTCCCTCAGTGATTCTCTTCTTCTGCAGAAGAAATTTGGAGCTTCTCTCCTTTCCACACTTAATGTTGGTTCATCCCCAAAACCGGCTCCTGGTTTGCTTAATCACTGCTGGGAAAAGATTTTTATCAGGACAGACAACATCCAGCAGATTGCAAATGGCCCTGGATTACCCCATCCCAGTTTCAACATTTCTGCCTGAGCTGTAATTCCAGCCCTATTTCCTTATTTTCCATGTTTTCCCGTGGCTGTGTCTGGGCAGACTCTGACGCCAGAGCTGCTCAGGGCAGGGCACTTGTCCTGCCAGCCAGCCAGGTGACCTTCCTTAATTGTCCCCAGGAGCCCGGGGTAAACAGGGGACGCTGTTCCCCTGCCCCACGAGCAAGCACATTGCTCCCAGCTCCAGAGACTGCCTTTAATCCTCTCAAGACCTTCTAAGAAGGCAGCTCCTCGCTTCAGACGTTGTCCAAAATAGCTGCAATAATTTATCTGCCTCCCTGCCTCACAGGATTATGTGGTAGCACACACATAAGGCTGTCCTCGAGTTCTCCAAAGATCCTTGGCGGATCCTGGACATCTTTAGAGGAGTTATTTGTAGAACCCAGATTTCCCTGTTGGATTCTGGTTGCTTTTCCCCCCTTTCTGTCCCTGAGCCAACGTGGTGTGATTGTGAAAGGTCCAGGCAGTGCAGTCGCTCGGAGTCAACGCCCAAGAGACAAAAACTCCGTATTTCAGTGGGAAGGTGCCTTCTCTTGGAGCATATCCAGGTCCCCATGGCTCTGTGTGTGCCTGCTGCCTTCAGGACTGGACTTTGGGAGCTTCTTGCTGGTCCTTGCGACCCTGGGCTGAGCTGGGATAGCTTCTATTCCCCGTTGCTGTCTGTGCCAAACCAGTGGAAATCCACGGATGCCCTCTCGCTTGTGTTATGTCCATCACATTCCTCCTGCTCTGAATTTACTGGGTGGAAAAAATTCTATCATTTCTCCTAATCTTTATTCCTCTTTCCCTCTGGAAGCCCTCCCCAGGACGCTGCTGTCCCTGTGCATGGGGAGGTGACCCTGCCCTCACCGTGTGGATTTTCTGGGCAATCCTGCAGAGACCCCAGGCCTTGGGAACAGCTGGGAGCTGCTGACCCCCAGCTCACCCCGCTCCTTGGAACCACTCTTGGGCTTGGTCAGCTCCATGGCAAGCTTTGAGGCTTTCCTTAAGGGAATCAGCTACAAACAGATGGGAATGTGGAAGGTTTTAGCTAAGAATTATAAATGAACTTGCTGAGGGAAAGCGCCTTCTTCTGTCCCAGGGAAGGGAGGATTTCCCATCTTCCCAACAAGGGAGGCCAAACTGTGTCATGGAGCTCCTCCAGTCCAAAGCAGGAACGTTTTCCATCACATTGCACCTCAGCAGGCCTGGGAAAAGGTTCTCACCTGGCGGAACATGACCCCAGTGACATTAAAACAGGAACCCAACCCACACAGGACTTGGCATTTTCCTTTTCCCTGGCAATGGTTGCAAATTCCGATGCAAATGCCCATGCAAATGGTCATGCACAGCTATTCTTATCTCTGGGCCAAATCTCAACATCCCTTCTTTGGTAGAAAGTCGATTTTCCAAAAATACTTTACGTCAGCCTCCAACTATTCATGTCTTCAGCTCGAGTTCGTTAAACCCGGTTCCAGGAAGAGTTTTCCGAATTAGATCTGCAATGGGAATGGGAGGGTGGGGCCCTTCTTTTCTTGTCCCACGTTCTTCTCCAGGGAGGACATTTCCTCGGAGTGAAGGGTTGGGTGAAGCTGCTTCAGGCTCTTCTTTTGTTTTTTCCCAGACCATTTTAAAATGAACGTTTGAACTTGGGCTGCCGTTTCTTCAGACAGATGGGGACAGCCAGGAATGGGAATGATGATTTCTCCGGAGCCACAACGCTCTGTGTGTTTTGGGAGCAGCATAGGCAGGTCTCTCCTGTCCCTCTTGGCTGGTTCACCCCTTTCCCTGGGCCGTCCTGCTGTCCCAGCACAGCTCCATGGTCAGCTGGACAGGGGAGTGACCAGGCTGAGGTTTTGCTGGGTCGCATTTTTTTGGCCAATTTTGCTCTCCAGACGGAGCAGTTTTCCCACCCTGCTTGCTCTGTGGCTCCACAAAGAGCTGAACTTGCAGGAAGCTGGGATTCTGCAGGAGGCAGGGATTCTGAGCTTGGCATTCAGCTTTAGAACACGTCTAAACCAGAAAAAGCCACCGAGTGTAAAAGCAACAGACAGGCAGGATCCCTCAGCAGCCCCAGACTATTTGTTGTTTTCAAAGACCTGCTTCCTTAGAAAGCTCCTTTTGAAGTAATTTGACGTGCCATTTCCAGCTCCTGTGTGATCTACCGCAGTTATTCCCCTTTATCTGCCTCCCAATGCTCCGGAATTTCTCCATAAACCTGCCTGGCAGTGCCTCTGCCCGTTCAAGGGACCTGCATTAGCGTGGGATTTAAACTTAATGCCAGAGGAGCTTACAAACTTTCCCATTTGAGCTTCTCATGGACTCCACACCGCAGTTTCTTTCTCATAAAAATAGCAGGTGGCTGAGTTTGAAGGATCGGTCAGGTGTGGATCCCTCACATGGAAAATCCCTCTCACCAGCAGGAGATAGAGGATAAGGGATTCATCCCTGTCCCCGCTGAAATCAATGGGAGCTTTGCTGGTGAGACAGGTCAGGTGTCAGTCTCAGTTGTTGGCTCTTCCCCGGGGTTTGCTCCTTTGTGCTGTCACCATTAAAGAATCTCTCTTCCTGTCTCCTTCCCACGGGCTCTCATCCATCCTGGTTTGAAGTCCCCTCCGTTAAGTGGCTGGAACGCCGGTGCTCCGCTTCCCCGGCGGAGAGGACACTCCATAAATCTGCCATTAGTCATGGCTGTGCTGAGCCATCCAGGGCCAGGCTGCTGTGCCTCAGAGGTTATCAAACCGTGGCAGCCCCTGCGTTTGCCTCTCCTTCCCCAGGGCTCCGTTCCCTGCCAGCATCCAGGGCTCATTTCCCGGGAGCTGAGGCGGCCACGCTTTGCTCAGGGACACAACAGCGGCCACGTGGGGCTCAGCCCTTGTTCCCTGGCCAGTGTGGCTGGAGCTGGGTTCCCTTTCCAGCTCCTCTGAGCAGGACAAGAAGCTTCCAATGAACAGGAATGGGGGAATTTATGTGTTGGTGGCCAGAAGGCTCTGTTTTCCCAGCAGAGACACGCAGGGACATTGTCTGTGCGTGTTGTCCCCAGCGGGGTGGAGAGGGGGTCATGCCTTTGAATGGGGTGCAAGGCTCCCAAATGATCTCTGTGAGATGTTTCAGCATCAATCCTGAGGGCTGAACCTCACTGGTGGGAGCGTGAAACCACCCAGGGTGTCATGGACACTGAGTCCTACCTGGATGCTCCTTCCCCAAAAACAAACATCCAGACCTCATTCCTGGGCTTGGGGGACAAGAACAGGGAAGGATCCCTCCAAAGTGCTCTGTTCCAAGGCTCTTATCTGGCAGGGAGCTCACATCAGAATGAGCTGGATGATGAGGACTCTGCTCGTGGTAGCTCTTGGACATGCTTGGATTTACACTTGGCACCTTTACTCTGGTGTGAGACTGGTTTTGGGCTAAAATAACATCATTTTCCCAATAATCTGGGGAATACTGGCTGTGAATCAGGAAGAAATCAGCTCAGGTAGCCCATGGGTGAAACCTGTGAGTCTCCTGTAGTCTGTGTTCTGTATCACTCAGGTATAAAAGGTCCTTCCAGGGATGAACCCTCTGGACAAGGAGCATGGGAGAGGCTGGGCAAGGGATGCAGCAGGGAAGAGCAGGGTGCTGGAATGCACAGGTTCCTGGGAACAGCAGCTCTCTGTCAGCTGCGTGTGTCTGGGTTAGCACAACCTGCCTGGACGTGAGGAAACAAGGAGGCAGCAGGAGGGGGAGGAGGGGGTCAGGATGTGATCCCTGCTCAGGGATGTCGGAATGGCTGTCGTGTTGTTTTATCGCTGCCGAGGAAAGAGAAAATGGAGCAGGGAATGCAAAATGACAGAGAGTGAGGAGATGTGATATTTGCCTGATGTATTTTGCTGGTAATTAGTGTAATGCCAATTAGACAGAAGTAATCTTTTTTTTTTCCCCTTCTTCAGCTGTATAAATTATTGCTGGAATATATGCCAGCTCAAACAGAGATATTAAACTCGGAGTGATGTGGAGATCTCTGCTCCTTGAGGATCTCTAGATGAAATTACCCAGACAACAGGGATCTTGACAAAAGTAAGGCTGACTCTATCCAGAAAGAAAACGAATCAAAGCCAAAGGAATTTTTGTATTCCACGTCTGGCGTCTTGCTGCTTATTAGCCACACAGGAAGGGGCCCCCACAGAGATGCAGCAACATCAGTGAGAAAAGGCAAATATCTCGCCTTTCCTGCAAACAATGCCACTTGCAGGCTATTGTTCCCCTATCAGCTTCCCCGAGGAGCAGATCCCGAGCCCTTCCCGTGCTGGGGCTGCAGGTAAACCCTGCCGCCCCCGCGCATCCCATTTGTCATTCCCCGAGCCCTGTTTGCTCCCGCACCGGGACAGCAGCGCCGGGGCTGTTTCGCCTCCGGCTCCCCCGGGACGTGGAGCTCTTTAATGATGATGTACGGCTTCCTTCAAAGGGTCAATTGCTGGCCGGGACCTCTCCAGTCGCGGCTCCCTCGGAGCTCTCCACCTGGGCACAGGCGCTGCTTTGCTCCGTGCCTGCCGCGCACGGATCTTCCCTCGCACGAGGAGCAGACCTGCTCTTGCCGTCTCCTCCCTTTGGAAAAATAACTGCAAAAAAAATGATGCCCGTGGACCGATTCTGGAAATTTTCATCCATCTCTGTTGCATTGTGAAACCCAAATCTTCCTGTGCTCATCCTGCTGCTCCCTGGTGCTGTGCTCTGGGCACATCTCCCTCTGCCGTGGGGGGGATGATGTATCCCGCTTGTCCCGCCTGGGTTTCAGGATTTTGTAATCCTCGCTGGCTCTTTAAAGCCTGTTTTATTCATGGCAGCCTTTAGGACTGCCTCTGGCAGCCTCCCTCGAGTGGTGCAAACTTTATTGCATCTCTCCTCCAGCAGCCTGTAAACTGCAGCACCCAGGGGTAGCTGGAGGTTGATATTCCCTATCGGAAGCGATTTCCTGTCTTTTCCCTGCTTTCCCGCAAGGGCTTCTTGCTGCCATCCTAAAAACAAACACAGGGCACAGCAGAATTCATCAGGATCGGGTTTTTTTCCCAAATGATCCTTCACCAGGCTGCCCTGTTCCTAAACATCCTCACATCCCGTGTTTGCTCCTTCAACCGGATGCTTTGGTGCTGATCCCTCCTGCTTTTCCAGGAGAAGGGGATTTCTCCCCAATCCTGGCCATCAGAGAAAGGGATTTCTCCCCAATCCTGGCCATTTGAGAAGGGGATTTCTCCCCAATCCTGGCCATTTGAGAAGGGGATTTCTCCCCAATCCTGGCCATTAGGGCAGCAGATCCTTTCAGTGCTTGGTGGGGAATCACAGCAGGAGGGCAAACGCTGCAATTCAAGCCCCGGGGTTGATTCCTTGGGGTGAATTTTGCCTGCACCACAGAGGGATGTGACCGGCGCTGCTCCTGCCACGTGCCAGCCACAAACCCTCTCCCCGTGGTGCTCCCACTGCAGATTTTCAGCCTCGCAGTCTGTGGGCGTTGGAGGCGTCAATAAGGAGCGTTTTCAGCTGCTTTGTGGCACGGCTGCACTGCAGAGAAAGGGGCTGGGCAGCCCAGGGGTTCGGGCTCTGGATCTCAGAGCAATCGGCACAGAAACGGCCCCGTTTGATGCGGGATCATTCCCGCAGGGTTCCCTGGCTGTATCCCTGCTCCAAGGCTCCCAGGGGTGCTCTGTGTTGGATTTCGGGTGGGTTTGGTTCCCCAGGGCTGGGTTTGGGATCCAGGGCTGTGTGTGCCTCCAGTAGGGACAGCACAGCCCAAGAGCCTCACCCTGCACTGAGTGCCCATCCTTCTCACAGCCACCAAAAATTCCAGCAGGGATTTGCCTCTTTCCCCTGGGTGTGTGCAGGACAGGCTCAGGACAGGCTGTAAAGGAGCTGCAATGATGTGAGGGTGCTCCCTTTCCTCGGAAGCAGCCCAGGAAAGATCCGTGGCAAGGAAACAAAGCGTCCACATGCAAATCCACACTGTCATTTCCTCTGCCGGTTTTCTTGGGGTTTGGCTTGACTCTCTTCCAAGGGCTCTTCCTTCTCCCTGCTCTGCTTCCCTCTGAGTGGTCTTGGTTGCCTTTGTTTGCAGATCCCCTCCTTGAGAGCAGCCCTTTTCATAAACTTGTGGGTTTTTTGTCACTTAAACACCTCCCTGACTTCAAAGGCCGGGAACAGCACTTGGCTCTGTGGCTCCCGGCCCCCCTGCGCCCACCATTTCCCCCCATCCATTGTCCTGCCAGGGAAGGATTATTAAATTGTTGATGGAGCTGAACAATGGTTTTGTTCAAAGGCAGACATGCGAACGCCACTTCTTTTCTCCTTGACACAAGAGCTTTAATACCCGGGAACAATGAGAGGCAGCCACCAAGGAGCAAACACTGGAGAGGACTCACAAAGCCGGGCTGGGATTCCCAAATCCCTGTGTGCGTGAACTGGTGCTCCTTGGAGTGCTCCCCGTGGCTGTAGGTGAGGTGAGAGGCCTGGCCGTGCTGAAAATTAATTAAAAATAATCCAATTATTGCCTGTTAATACTGGCTTGTGTGATTAGAACATGAGCAGGGGGTGGGAGAGGACCACCCTTTACACAGAGCCATGAAATTAAGGTTGGAAAAAACCTCTGAGATCATCAAGTCCAACCATTCCCCCCAGCACTGCCAAGGCCACCACTGACCCCTGTCCCCAAGTGCCACATCCACATGTGAGACAGTGTTCACAGGGGTCTGAGGATGAGGGGAGAGACGAGGATCTGACTCCATGTTTCAGAAGGCTTGATTTATTATTTTATTATATATATTATATTAAAACTATACTAAAAGAATGGAAGAAAGGATTTCATCAGAAGGCTAGCTAAGAATAGAAAAAGAAAAATAATAATAACAAAAGCTTGTGTCTCGGACAGAGACTGTGATTGGCCATTAATTAAAAACAACTTTATGAGACCAATCACAGATGCACCTGTTGCATTCCACAGCAGCAGATAACCATTGTTTGCATTTTATTCCTGAGGCCTCTCAGCTTCTCAGGAGGAAAAATCTTAAGGAAAAGATTTTTCAGAAAATATCATGGCTACATACATGGCTTTGAAATCCCTCCAGGGTGACTCCACCACTGCCCTGGACAGCTCTGACCACCCCTCTGGGATGAAATGTTCCCTGATGTCCAGCTTGAACCTCTCCTGCAGCAGCTTGAGCCCACTGGGAGCAGCTCCTGATTTCCTCTTGTGTCAGGGAGTTGTGCAGAGCCACAGAGTGTCCCCTGAGCCTCCTTTTCTCCAGCTGAGCCCCTTTCCCAGCCCCTCCCTGGCCGGTGCTCCCGTTCCCAGTGCAGCTCTGGCTCTGGGCAGCTCTCGGGGCGTGCCGGGCACACAGGAGGAGGCAGCAGGAAAAGGAGGAGGGGGTCAGGATGTGCTCCCTGGCTCCAGCCAGGCTGTGCCTCTGGAGCAGCTCTGCAGCGAGGATCCTGCCCTGCACAGCCTCAGCTCTGACATTTGGTGCTGCACAGGCTCCTTTCTGATGGCTTATCACCTCAGCTGCTTTCCAGCACCACAGCTTCAATTTTCCATGCTGGGTTTCCCTCAGGTTGATTTCTCTTTCTGTTTTTCATGAGTTTTAGCCGAGCTGTTCCAGCTAGTTTTGGAGAACAAGCCATGCTGCCTCAGCCCTGCTAACAAAGTGATTATGAAAATTTCCTTTCAAGATCCATTAGCTTAACCACGCTTTGGGAGGGAGGGATGGGATTTGGCATGGGAGCTGCCAGCAGCAGCTGGGGGCTGCTTGTCCCAAATTGTGCTCTGAATGTACCTCAGAACACATCCCTGGGGAGCTGTGCCCACACTGCCCTGTGTGGCCTTCAGACAACAGCATTCCCAGGGTTTATCCATCGAGGGAATGGATTCCAAGTGACACAGGAGGTTTAGATTGGATATTAGGGAAAAAATCTTGCCCTGTGAAGGTGGTGAGGCCCTGAGCTTGCCCAGAGCAGCTGTGGCTGCCCCTGGATCCCTCGCAGTGCCCAAGGCCAGGTTGGACATTGGGGCTGGGAGCACCTGGGACAGTGGGAGGTGTCCCTGCCGTGGCAGGGAACAAGATGAGCTTTGAGGTTCCTTCCAACCCAAACTATTCTGTGATTCCATGGTCCTGTGATCCATGATCTCTTTTGGAGAACAGCCAGGGTTTGCTGCCATTGCTTCATGGACATCCATCTTGTTGCTGCCATTGCTTCATGAACATCCATCCTGTTCCCTGGCTCACACCCCTCAGCTGCTCAGTGGCCTCCCTCCCTCCTGGACATTTCCCAGTGCTCTGTGCTCCCCAGGTTCCTTTGGGATGCTGGGTTCAGCATGGCAGGGATTGTCCTTTTCCTCTGGGAGGAAAGAGAACTTCTCCAGGGTCTGGGTGTCAGCTCAGAAGTGGCCTTTGGGACTCTAAGGACTTGCAGGGTCCTTGTTGCTGGCAGCCTCAGTTTGGGAGAAATCCAGCAAAGTTTGGAAATGTTCAGGTTGGTACCTCAGTGTCAGCTGGTGTGTGTGGCTGTGAAAGGAGGGTGGCTCTGCTGTGGGGCTCTGGGGTCAGGGTGCGCCTGAGGGAGCCTTGCTGGGTGCCCAGGGGTGCCCAGGGGTGCCCAGGGGGGCAAGGAGGCCGTGGGCACCTGGCCTGGATCAAAACCAGTGTGACAGCAGGAGCAGGGCAGGGCCTGTCCCCTGTGCTGGCACTGCTGGGGCACCTCGAGGGCCGTGTCCTGCTCTGGGCCCTCATGGCCAGAGAGCCCTGGAGGGGCTGGAGCGTGTCCAGGGCAGGGAACGGAGCTGGGAAGGGGCTGGAGCCCCAGGAGAGGCTGAGGGAGCTGGGAAGGGGCTCAGCCTGGAGCAAAGGAGGCTCAGGGGGCCCTTGTGGCTCTGCACAGCTCCTGCCAGGAGGGCACAGCCGGGGGGTCGGGCTGTGCTCCAGGGAACAGGGACAGGAGCAGAGGGAACGGCCTCAGGCTGGGCCAGGGCAGGCTCAGGGTGGGCACCAGGAGGAATTTCTCCATGGAAAGGGGGCTCAGGGATTGGGAGGGGCTGCCCAGGGGGGTTTGGAGTCCCCATCCCTGGAGGTGTCCCAGGAAGGGCTGGAGGTGGCACTGAGTGCTCTGAGCTGGGGTCAGGGTGGGGATCTGGCACAGCTTGGACTCTTTGATCCTGGAGGCCTTTTCCAACCTCAGCAATCCTGGGATTCTGTGGGAGAGCTGCTCTGGGGGATCTGGGAGATGGAACCACTCTGAAGTGGCTCCCACTAAGGCCTTTCCTTGGCTCCTTCCCAGGCTGTGACAGTGCCCAGGTCCCCCTGGAGCAGGGCTGTCCCCACACATTGCACAAGGGTGGCACTCTGGGCTCCCTCACTGCCTCCCCTGTCCCAGCCACCACACAGGGACTCTTCCTTTATCTTCTCTCCTTCTGATTGTCCTTTCCAGGGCCTGTTCTCCCTTCTCCTGCTCTCCCTGGCGAGCTGGCAGAGGCTGCTCAAGCTCCAGTGCCCTCGGTGATGAGCTGCTGGCAGGCAGGGCAGCAGGCTGCAGCTTTAATTAAATGATAAGGGCAGAGCCCCGGAAGTGGGGAGATAAGTGCAGTGGTGTCTGCCACCACACTTGCCCAGGCTCTTTCTAATTAGCTTTGAGAAGCTCCGGAGAGGCAGATTAACCCTTGCAGGGGCTGGTGAGCACGGGGATGCAGCAGGAGGAGGGTGCCCCAGGGATGCCAGGGTGCAATGCCATGGTTTGGGTGGGATGGGGCTGGAGGGGACCCTCTGTGCTCCCCCCAGCCTGGGGCAGAGGGGACAGGTCAGGGAGGATCAGACCTGGCTTCTCACAGGCTCAGGCACTCTCAGAGCTCAAGGATTATGTGCTTTGCTCCTCCTGGAAGAAGCATTTGCTGCTGTGCCACGTCCCTGCTGGGTGGGGGGACTGTCCCCAGCCCCACAGGGCACAGTCCTGCCATGGCTCGGGTCTCCAGCCCCTCTGGGACCATGACCAGTGATTTTCTGAGAGCCGGGGACTTGGGGACACGGGGCAGGAGGAGCACTGTGTGTCACCAACCTGTGACAATATGGACTGGCAGCTCCCCAGGACCTGCTGCCACCAGGGCCACCCCCTGTCCCTCACGCAGGTGCAGCTGAGAGTGAAGCACACCAGAGGGCTGGGAAGGGCACCTGGGCTGTGGGCAGTGTCACCAGGGCAGTGTGTGCTCAGAGTGGCACTGGTGACACTGCTCCTGCTGGCCTGGCCCCTTGTGCTCACCCTGGCTGGCAGCACAGGGCACCTGGGGTGTGCCAGGGAGCTCTGGGGTGGGCACTCCTGTGTCCCCAAGGAACTCTGGCCATTCCATGTCCACAAGGAGCTCTGGGGTGGCAATTCCTGTGTCCCTAGGGATCTCTGCCATTCCTGTGTCCCCAAGGAGCTCTGGGAGAGCCATGCCCATGTCCCCAGGGAGCTCTGGGGTGGGCACTCCTGTGTCCCCAGGGAGCTCTGGGGTGGGCACTCCTGTGTCCCCAGGGAATTCTAGGATGACCATTCCCATGTTCCCTGGGAGCTCTTGGGTGGCCATTCCTGTGTCCCCAAGGAACTCTGGGAGAGCCATTCCCTGTCCCCAGGGAGTTCTGCCATGCCCTGTCCCCAGGGAGCTCTGGAGTGGTCATTCCATGTCCCCAAGGAACTCTGGGGTGGCCATTCCTGTGTCCCCAGGGAGCTCTGGGGTGGGCATTCCTGTGTCCCTAGGGAGCTCTGCCATTCCTGTGTCCCCAGGGAGCTCTGGGACAGCCATTCCCATGTCCCCAGGGAACTCTGGGATGCCCATTCCTGTGTCCCCAGGGAGCTCTGCCATTTCCATCTCCCCAAGGAGCTCTGGGGTGGCCATTCCTGTGTCCCCAAGGAACTCTGGGGTGGCCATTCCTGTGTACCCTGGGAGCTCTGCCATGCCCGTGTCCCCAGGGAGCTCTGAGGTCTCTGGGAGACTCATTCCCTGTCCCCAGGGAGCTCTGGGATGACCATTCCTGTGTCCCTTGAGAGCTTTGCCATTTCCATGTCCCCAAGGAGCTCTGAGATGGCCATTCCCCGTCCCCAGGGATCTCAGCCATTCCATGTCCCCAAGGAACCCTGGAGTGGCCATTCCTGTGTCCCTAGGGAGCTCTGGGAGAGCCATTCCCTGTCCCCAGGGAGCTCTGGGAGAGCCATTCCCTGTCCCCAGGGAGCTCTGTGACAGCCATTCCTGCGTCCCCAGAGATCTCTGCCATTCCCTGTCCCCAGGGAGCTCTGTGACAGCCATTCCTGTGTCCCCAAGGATCTCTGCCATTCCGTGTCCCCAGGGAGCTCTGTGACAGCCATTCCTGCGTCCCCAAGGATCTCTGCCATTCCCTGTCCCCAGGGAGCTCTGTGACAGCCATTCCTGTGTCCTCAAGGATCTCTGCCATTCCGTGTCCCCAGGGAGCTCTGTGACAGCCATTCCTGCGTCCCCAAGGATCTCTGCCATTCCCTGTCCCCAGGGAGCTCTGTGACAGCCATTCCTGTGTCCCCAGGGATCTCTGCCATTCCTGTGTCCCCAGGGAGCCCCTGCCTGCAGGGGGACAGGCCATCCCCAGCCCCCCAGGGGCAGAATCCCCGTCAGCAGAGCAGGTGGGACTGGGGAATGCAGGCAGGAGCAATCAGGAGAGATTTGGGCAGCAGGAATGTGCATCCAAGGCATGCATGAGCTGCCAGCCCCGGGGGTGGCAGATGCTGCTCCCTCCCCTGGGATTTCCATCATGAGCCCTGAGCTCCCCCTGTCCCAGCTCCTGGGGCAGGAGGGCAGGAGCTCCACTGCCCAAATTCCACAGGTTCAGGGCCTTTGTGTGTCCCTAAAGGAACCACAGGTGCTGTTGCTCCCCTGGGGCTGCAGGAGCCAGTGCTGGAAGAGGCTTTGGTTATTCCATGGGTTGGTTTGGACTCCCCAGAATGCCCCTGGTGTGTAGGACAGCCAGAGGATAGTGCTGGGATGTGAATGGAGCCGGGGTTTCACTCTGGAGGTGGATTGAGTTGTTTTATGCAGGGTGAGTGAGGGGATTGCCCAGCAATGCTCATTCTGTGCCTTTGCTTTTGGCTGCTGTGAGTTTTAGCTGCAGGGACCTGATTTTTCATAGAGGGCATGTGCCAGGTACCAAATATTTTGGGAAGTGCCAGTGAAATGTGCCCAGATATTTTATTTCTGGAAGGAGGAGAAAAAATTTCTGTTTTTTTTCTCATTAGGAGAGCAACACTCCCCATCCTCCAGCCCCGTTTTAGAGGAGGAGTTTTCTGTGATCTCTTGACCCTTTCCTTGTACCCTCCCCGGTTTCTGCAGCCCCTGGGGCAGAGTCTCAGTGGCAAATCAGCTCCTTCCCTGTTAAGCCTCCCAGGGGTTCTGTCCTCTCCCTGGAAGCCACAAAGGGACCCCAGGGGAAATATTTCCCACCAGAGTGAGACTCTGCTCTGCATCAGGAAGCAGGAGGAGAATTAAGGCTGCCTGGACAATCCTAATTTTGGCATTTCCTAACCTTTGGACCCTGTAATCCTATTTAGGTGCTTCTTAACATAATTATTCAGTAGTTTAATGTAATAATTCTGCTTTTTATAGTCCAGTGAAGGTTGAAGCCCCTCTGTGCCAGGGTAGGAGATCGTGGGGGTGGCATCATGACCACAAAATCTGTTATGGGGGATTGAATTTGTTTTGCTGGGTAGCGCGGGGAAGCTGTGGGGTGATGGGGATTTTGGGAGCCCTCAGTGTGTTCTGAGCCCTGCAGGGACACACTCAGTGTCTGGGAACATCCATCTGGGCGCTCTGCCTGCCGTTGTTGCTGTGGCGATGTGGCCGCTGTGACTGCAGCAGGGAGGCGGCTCCTCCTGCACACACGGGAAACACGTCCCCTGGGAATGGGGAAAACACATCCCCTGGGAATGGGGAAAAAAGGGAAACACATCCCCTGGGAATGGGGAAAACACATCCCCTGGGAATGGGGAAAAAGGGAAAACACATCCCCTGGGAACGGGGAAAAAGGGAAAACACATCCCCTGGGAATGGGGAAAACACATCCCCTGGGAATGGGGAAAGGGAAAACACATCCCCTGGGAATGGGGAAAACACATCCCCTGGGAATGGGGAAAAATGGAAACACATCCCCTGGGAATGGGAAAAACACATCCCCTGGGAATGGGGAAAAAAGGGAAACACATCCCCTGGGAATGGGGAAAACACATCCCCTGGGAATGGGGAAAAAGGGAAACACATCCCCTGGGAATGGGGGAAAAGGGAGACACATCCCCTGGGAATGGAGAAAACACATCCCCTGGCAATGGGGGAAAAGGGAAACACATCCCCTGGGAATGGGGAAAAAAGGGAAACACATCCCCTGGGAATGGGGGAAAACACATCCCCTGGGAATGGGGAAAAAGGGAAACACATCCCCTGGGAATGGGGAAAACACATCCCCCTGGGAACAGGGAAAAAAGGGAAACACATCCCCTGGGAACGGGGAAAACACATCCCCTGGGAACGGGGAAAAAGGGAAAACACATCCCTGGGAATGGGGAAAAAGGGAAAACACATCCCCTGGGAACGGGGAAAAAGGGAGACACATCCCCTGGGAATAGGGAAAAAGGGAAACACATCCCCTGGGAATAGGGAAAAAGGGAAACACATCCCCTGGGAATGGGGAAAGGGAAAACACATCCCCTGGGAATGGGGAAAACACATCCCTTGGGAACAGGGAAAAAGGGAAACACATCCCCTGGGAATGGGGAAAACACATCCCCTGGGAATGGGGAAAACACATCCCTTGGGAACAGGGAAAAAAGGGAAACACATCCCTGGGAATGGGGAAAAGGGAAACACATCCCCTGGGAATGGGGAAAAGGGAAACACATCCCCTGGGAATGGGGAAAACACATCCCCTGGGAATGGGGGAAAAAGGGAAACACATCCCCTGGGAATGGGGAAAATACATCCCCTGGGAATGGGGAAAACACATCCCCTGGGAATGGGGAAAAAAGGGAAACACATCCCCTGGGAATGGGGAAAAAGGGAAACACATCCCCTGGGAATGGGGAAAAAGGGAAAACACATCCCCTGGGAACAGGGAAAAAGGGAGACATATCCCCTGGGAATGGGGAAAAGGGAAACACATCCCCTGGGAATGGGGAAAGGGAAACACATCCCCTAGGAATGGGGAAAAAAGGGAAAATACATCCCCTGGGAACGGGGAAAAAAGGGAAACACATCCCTTGGGAATGGGGAAAAGGGAAAACACGTCCCCTGGGAGTGAGGAAAGGGAAACACATCCCTTGGGAATGGGGAAAAGGGAACAACATCCCCTGGGAGTGGGGAAAAAGGGAAAACACATCCCCTGGGAGCTGGGCAAGGGAAGAACAGATCCCCTGGGAGCAGGGAAGAGGCCCCTGGGAGCAGGGATAATGAAGAACACATCCTCTGGGAATGAGAAAGAGGAAGAACAGATCCCCTTGGAGTTGGGAAAAGGAAGAACAGGTCCCCTGGGAGCCAGGCAAAGCTCCCCAGCCCCAGCTGTGCTGGCGATGCTGGGCCGGGTGGGTCCATCTCTCCCCATCCCTTCCCGGGCCGTGCTGGGCTGCCCTCGGCAGGGGCTGGGAAGGCGTTTGCAGCCCTGGAGTGCCGGGATGTCCTGCAGGGGCTGGGGCTGATCCGTGCCCGTTCCCTTCGGGCCGAGCTGTGTGTGCTGCCCAGCACAGGGGCAGAGCAGCGGGGGCTGGAGGCGCCGGGGGATGCCGGGGCCGTTCCATCTCCTGGAGCCCAGGAGAAGCCTGTGCGTGCCCAGCAGCACCCGGGCAGCTCCGGGATGGGTGGAGCAGCGGGTGCTGCTCGTTCTCGCCCCGGGAGCCGGAGGTGTGGCTCGGAGCCGCAGTCACCCCGCGGTGGGCAGTGCCGGGTCGGGCTCCGATAGCGAGAGCCATCTGGAGCGAGGGTGGGAACCTTGGGAAGCCATCTGGCTGGGTGCTGTGGTGCTAGGATCGGTGCCGCCGCCGTCTGCCTGGGTGATGTGGTGCGAGGAGCGGTCCTGCAGCCGGGGAGGGTGCGCGGGGAGCTCCTGCCCCTGCTCCCGGCTCCGAGCGCTCCGTGCCCATCCATCCCCGCCCCAGCAGCTCTGCAGGGCACGCTGCTGAGCTCTGGCTTGTCCTCACGGGAATTTGGGCCAGGAGCCCTTAGGAGCTCCCATCGGAGCTGCGGGAGGGATCCTGCATCCAAAGGGGTCCTGGGGGATCAGCCAGGGAGGGATTGTCCCGCTCTGGGCTGGGGCAGCCTCACCTCCAGGGCTGGGGCACTTCGGGTGCCACAACATCAGAGACCCAAAGCTGTTCCAGAGTGCCCAAAGGAGGGGCCGGGGCTGGGGAAGCTCTGCAGGGGCCACCCGAGGAGGGCTGAGGGCACTGGGCTGCTTCAGCTGCAGAGAGGAGCCCAGGGCAGAGCTCAGGGAAGGAGGGAACGGCTGCAGGGGAGCTTTGGGATGGACACCAGGGAAAGGTTCCTCCCCCAGAGGGTGCTGGCACTGCCCAGGGAATGGGCACGGCCCGAGGCTGCCAGAGCTCCAGGAGCCTTTGGACACCAGGGATGCACAGGGGGGACTGCTGGGGGGTCTGGGCAGGACTGATGATCCTTTTGGGTCCCTCCAGCTCAGGATATTCCATGATTCCCTGCTGGGATAATGCACTGGCTGGGCCCACTGATTTGGGGGCTGTGAAGGGGCACCTTGTCTGTGAGCTTGTGAAGCAGATCCTGGCTCCAGAGCCACCTGCAGCACAGCTCCCCTCTCCCTACAGCCCTGGCAAGGGGAAAACGCACTGGGAATGAGGCATGAAGCTCCTGCTCCCTGCAGGAAGCTCCTGCTGGGATGGGATGGGATGGGATGGGATGGGATAGGATAGGATAGGATAGGATAGGATAGGATAGGATAGGATAGGATAGGATAGGGATAGGATAGGAGAGGATAGGAAAGGATAGCAATGGGATGGGATGGGATGGGATGGGATGGGATAGGATAGGATAGGATAGGATAGGATAGGATAGGATAGGATAGGATAGGATAGGATAGGATATCAATGGGATGGGATAGGATAGGATAGGATAGGATAGGATAGGATAGGATAGGATAGGATAGAATAGGATAGGACAGGATAGGATATCAATGGGATGGGATGGGATAGGATAGGATAGGATAGGATAGGATAGGATAGGATAGGATAGGATAGGATAGGATAGGAAAGGATAGCAATGGGATGGGATAGGATAGGATAGGATAGGATAGGATAGGATAGGATAGGATAGGATAGGATAGCAATGGGATGGGATGGGATTCTGTTCATGGGATGGAATAGGATAGGATAGCAATGGGGCTAGCCAGTGTAAGAACGTGGGATGTTGGGCTGCACAATCCCAGCTGTTCCTAAGGGTGTCTGAGGAGGGAGGGGAGCAGCAGCACGGTGCCTGGAGGAAGCAGCTCGGCAGGGAAGTGGTGTCTGGAGGGAGCAGTGTGTAAAACATGGAACCTGGAGGAGATGGCTCCACCGCAGCAGCGCTGCCTGCAGGGAAGGCAGCAGCGGGGGAGGCAGCACCTGGAGGCAGCAGCAGCACAGAACATGGCACCTGCAGGACGTGGCACCCTGGGGGACCCGTACCTGGAGGCAGCAGCACCGTGGGGATGGCATTTCCCAGGAATGGCACTGCAGGGAATGGCACCTGGAGGGAGCAGCACCATGGGAGAGCTCTGCCTTCGGGAGTGCGCTGTGGGGGACACACACCTGGGGGACACACCTGGGGGGACACACCTGGGGGGAGTGGCGCTGCAGGAGAGTGGCACCTGTGGAGAATGCTGGCACAGCAGGATGGGGCCTGCCAGCAGCTCTGCCATGGGCAGCAGGGAGCAGAATTCCTGGGAATGGTTCCTGGAGGAGCCATGGTGCAGGAGAACAGCACCAGGAATAGTGAAACAGGGAATGGTGCAGACTGCCAGGAGCTGTGGGGTGGAAAGGGAGTCCTTGTTGCACAGGGAGGGGGGACAGTGCTGCTGGGAGGTGATGTCATGGGGGGCC
The DNA here is from genome assembly GCA_039654755.1 of Calcarius lapponicus. Lineage (NCBI taxonomy): Eukaryota > Metazoa > Chordata > Aves > Passeriformes > Fringillidae > Calcarius > Calcarius lapponicus. The sequence goes on along the minus strand of CM077476.1, from coordinate 17,880,677 downwards.
ACCACCCTCAGGGACATCCCAGAGGGGTCTGCAGAGCCCTGAGGGCCAGGAATGGGAGAGGAGGCATTCCCAAGTGTCCACAGCACGGTGGCCAGGCTGCCTCTCCTGGGAGCCCTGCCCCTTTCCCTGGCTCAGGACAGACCTCTGGAACCCCTGGCAGCCCGGGGAGCAGCGTGGGCCCTGCTCTGTCCCTCTGTCCCCAGGGCCAGCACAGGTCAGGGCTCTGGGGCTCTGCTTTTGAGGCAGCTGGCTGGAGTGAGTTCTCCCAGGGAGGGAAGAAGGCTTTTTCTGATCCCAGCTTTGGGAAAGCATCTGGTTTTCCTCCCAGCTGCTCTCCCCACACTCCCCTTCCCCATCTCCCCACACCACTGAGCCTCTCCAGTCCCTCCTGGCATGCTGTGCTTCCCTCCTCCCCTCTCCTGGGCTTCTCTGCATCCTCTGCCCTGCTTTACTCTGCACAGCCCCTCTGCCTCCCCTCCCAGAGCTGCTCCAGCACTTCCCCTCCCTTCCAAGACTTCTCCTGTGCTGCATCATCCATCCCTGCTCTCCCTGCACTGACGCAAGTGGAAGACACAGGAAGACCAAACCAGGCTGGGGATAAAAACCAGGCTGGCATAAAAAATGTGCTCAGGGCTGGCTCAGCCTCTGCTGGGAGCTCCCAGGCTTGCAGAGGGTGAGGGAACCTCTGCCCATCTCCTGCAGGAGATAGAAACACTGCTGGCTGAGGCTGCTGCTTTTGTCTTGTTCCCAAAGTGCCCCAGCCAGAGCTGTGCTGAAATCCCCCAGTAAGATTTGGAGGAGCCCTGTGACACGATGAGCTCCTGCCCTGGGTGGGGAGAGAGGGAGGCAGGAATAATTAGCAGCAGCGCCAATTTGTGCCTCTTCCCAGAGAAGCCAACCTGGCATCTCTGAGGGCATCCTGGTGTAAAACCCCAACGGTGCCCCCCAAGAAACCAAAGGGATCCAACTTTTCCTGCCCTGGGTTCATCCCTGAGGAGGAGAGCACCCCGAGGCTGCTGATGAAGGGGTGCCAGAGAGAGGCAAAGCTGCAGGAAGGGGGGAGCCAGGAGGATGTGAGGGCTGTGAATGCCCAAGCACCCACTTCCCTGCCTGGGAAGCACAGTCTGGTGGCCTGGAATAACCAGGATGGGCCAAAGCTCAGGAAAACACAGCAGCTGCACAGAGCTTTACTTGGCGTGACCAGAACACCCTGATACCAGAGAGGGCATGGCCATCCTCTTCATCCCTGAGATGTTGCCACATTCCAGGGCTTCAGAGGCACAAAAGTGCATTTTGGGTGGAGGAGGGATCAGAAATCCCGAGCACCCTTTGTGCACCCCGAGGTGAGGGCCTGCCTCCTCACCACCCCACAAAACTGGGAAAATCCATGGAGAGAATTCCCACCAAGGAGGGATTTGTGCTTGTCTGGTGGCACACTGGAGTCCCCAAGCCCACCAGCATGTGCTGGGAATTAGGCCATGGGGTCGTGTTTTCCCTCAGTCCCAGCTATTCAGGAATTGCACCCTGCCCCGTCCGGGCTCATGGCACAGAATCCGCTCAGCGAGTGAGGGGACAACGCTGGAAAAAGGCTCCAGTGCCAGGAGCAGACAATGGGTAGAGCAGAATAAAAGACCCTGAACACAGCGTTCCTGCTTGATCCTGCCATTCCCAAGCTGCTGCTGGCACAGGAAATCTCCGTAGCTTTGTTCCCTGCAGAGGTGGATTTTATTTCAGTCCTGCCAGTCCCCTCTGTGGGCTCGGCAAAGCTCCCTCTGCCCCAGGAAGAGGGGATGGCTCCCATCCATTCCCCTGGGAGCACAGAGCACCAGGGCCTTTCTGAGAGAGGAAAGGACATGCAGGAAGAAAGTTGGTGAGGAAAGGATGGGGATAATTCCTCATGGACACAAGGGAAAGACCACAGAATGTGACCTCAAAGTGCCCAAGCCATCGCGTGGCCGCTGGAGCATCCTGCGCTCCTGAGAGGAAAACCTGATGGATCCTCTTGGATTCAGATTCTGTTCTCTGCTTCTGCTTGCCCAGAGTAGGGATGGAAACGGAGTCCTTGTGCCTCTGGTTGTGTATCTCAGGTGGGAGAGCGAATTGAGGCGATTCCCCGGGAAACAGGGCACTGGTGCATGGCCAGCCCCAAGGACATGCCCTGCCAAGCTGTGCTCCTGTGCTGCCCGTGTCCCTGCCGTGTCCCCTGGGCTGCTTTTGTGCTGCTGCTTCTTGTCCCCGCTGTGGTGAGCATGGCTGTCCCCGCGCCGCGAGCAGGGCCGGCATCCTGTGGGATGGATCCCAGTGTGGATCCGTGTGGGTGTCCATGTGTGTGGGTGTCCATGTGTGTGTATCCATGTGTGTGTATCCATGTGTGGCGTGTGAGTCCATGTGTGTGTCCATGTGTGTGTATCCATGTGTCCATGTGTGTGTGTATCCATGTGTGGTGTGTGAGTCCATGTGTGTGTGTATCCAGGTGTGTGTATCCATGTGTGTGTGTATCCATGTGTGTGTGTATCCATGTGTGTATATCCATGTGTGTGTCCATGTGTGTGTGTATCCATGTGTGGCATGTGTGTCCATGTGTGTGTCCATATGTGTGTATCCATGTGTCCATGTGTGTATCCATGTGTATGTCCATGTTTGTATCCTTGTGTATCCATGTGTGTGTCCATGTGTATATCCCTGTGTGTATCCCTGTATGTATATCCATGTGTGTATCCCTGTGTGTATCCATGTGTGTGTATCCATGTGTGTCCATGTGTGTATCCATGTGTGTATCCATATGTGTATCCATGTGTGTATCCATGTGTGTGTATCCATGTGTGTATCCATGTCTGTGTATCCATGTCTGTGTATCCATGTGTGTCCATGTATGTATCCATGTGTGCATCCATATGTGTATCCATGTGTGTATCCATGTGTGTATCCATGTGTGTGTGTCCCTGTGTGTATCTATGCATGTGTATCCATGTGTAGATCCATGTGTGTGTGTCCATGTGTGTATCCATGTGTGTCTACATGTGTGTGTATCCATGTGTGTATCCCTGTGTGTATCCATGTGTGTGTCTATGTGTGTGTATCCGGTGTGTGTACATGTGTGTGTGTCTATGTGTGTATCCATGTGTGTATCCATGTGTGTGTCTGTGTGTGTGTGTGTCCATGTGTGTATCCATGTATGTCCATCTGTGTGTATCCCTGTATGTATCTGTGTGTGTATCCATGTGTGTGTCCTGGTATGTATTCATGTGTGTGTCCTTGTGCGTATCCATGTGTGCGTATCCATGTGTGTGTATCTGTGTGTGTATCCCTGTGTGTATCCATGTGTGTCCATGTGTGTGTATCCCTGCATGTATCTGTGTGTGTATCCATGTGTATGTGTGTATCCACATGTGTGTGTGTATCCATGTGTGTATCCATGTGTGTGTATCCACGTGTGTGTGTGTGTATCCATGTGTGTTCATGTATATCCATGTGTGTATCCCTGTGTGTGTCCCTGTGTGTGTGCACAGCCCCAACCCCTATATGTGCCCGAGTTTCTGGTGTCACCACCCAGGTGGCTCCCAGAGTTCCCGTGTGAGTCCCACCAGGGCCGCTGGGCTCCAGGGAGGATCAGGATACAGCTGGAGCAAGGAGCGAGGGAGGAGCAGCAGTGGCTGAGCGGCCTCCAGGAGGCTGGAGCAGGGCCAGGAGAGGCCAAGGAGGGGACCAGGGGGACAGGGGGTGTCAGAGGCTGCAGGGGGTGTGGAGGCTGGGGCTGTGCACTGACATGACGCTGTCGTCCTTTTTCTGCCCCTCATCAGAGTCCCCTGAGCGGAGCAGGCTGTGAAGGGGGGCTGCCATCAGGTATGTCTGTGTGGCTCCTGCCAGGATTTCCCAGCTGCCAGGGGGAGCTCCCGTGGGTGCCAGGGATGCAGCGTGGGCACAGGCCCCAGCCCCCAGCTGAGGGTTTTGGGGAGCATCGCTGGGGGCTGGTTTAGGGCAAGATGTGCTCACACAATGGTTGGCTGCTGACTTTGCTCCCTCATCCATGCCGGTGTCAAGCATTCCCAGCATTGTCTGGAGCCTCCTCCTGCATCCTGTGTGTGAAAGCTGTGCCAGGGTGACTTGGGTGTGTGGCAGTCCCAAACTGGTGACAGGGGGGAGTGCTGGCCAGGGCAGAAACCCCACCATGGTGCTCTGGTTTGCTTCTTCCCCAGGCTCAGGGAGTGCCTGTGGGTCTGCCCTGCTTTTGGGATGAGGGAATTGTGTGGACGAGTGTGTGTCCCATGGGAAGGGGGTGCCCCATGTGTCTCAGGTCCCCAGAGCTCCCCATCTCCCTCCATCAGTCTGTCAATGCAGAGAGCTCCACAGCAGTGGAAACATGGAGAGGATTTTTGGGAACCAGGGACATCTGGAAGCCTGAGCAGCCTCAAGGTGCCCCTGCTTCCACCCCAACACCAGCACCAGGCTGGATCTGCTTGTGGGCAGCAGGCAGTGATGTGTCCTGGGGCACTCTGTGGTGTCCCAAATTGGGGCAGAAATCAAGGAGTGGCTCGTGACTGGGATGGCTCTGGGAGGGACACTCACCTCTGCATGGAAGTGCCAAATTCCTGCCTCAGAAACCTCGTGACAGGTGCTGCCTATGCCAAGGACACCTGGCCAAGGCTCAGGGACACCGGTGGCTGGTGTGTGAGGACACCAGTATGTGAACTGGTCTAACTGGTGCTCTGTGTCCCGGCTGCACCAGGAGCAGGGAGCTGTGGTGTCCTGGGGTGCTGGGCTCCCTTGGGGGCAGGGGTTTGGTGCACAGGGCACCCCTGGCATCTCCACGGGGCACCCCACGGCATCTCCAGCCTCTCTCGGGGTGGGCATGGCTTTGCCTCCGTATGCTTGGGGATTGCAGGCTCCACAGGAGACTAGGACTTCTGGCTGGGCTTGTGGCTCCTGCTGGGGGTGCCAGAGGAGGCTGGAATGTGGCCTGGAATGCCTGGTGGGAGCAGGGCAGGGATGCCCAAGGATGCTGCCCGGGACACATGGCTGTGCCTTCGGGCTGAGTCCAGGGCAGTTCTGTTTCTGCACAGTGATCCGTGGGATGCCATTGGTGGTGCCCAATGGGAATTCCTGGAGCTTAGCGGGTTCCATCCAGGTGGTGCCTCAACTTTTGGGATCACAAGCCTGGTGTCGCAGCATGTGTCCTGCCATGCAAATCCAAACTGTGGAGCCTCCCTGTGCAATCCTGGTCTCCTGAGGGGCTCGGGGAGCTCTGCCCTGTGCTCTGCCTCTTGTTTCTCTGTGGCTTTGGGTTTCCCTCCCAGCTCTGCTTTGCTCCTGTTTTTTTGTCCGTGGGTCCATAGGTCCAGCTCCTGGGGTGTACATAGGTCTGTCTCCCAGGGTGTCCGTGAGTCCTACCTGTCCCAGCATGGGTAGGATGGAGATGTCCAGTCCCTGCTGCTCCTCCCTACATTCCAAGGCAGGGTTCTTGAGCTGGGGTTCCCAAGGGGGTGTTCCCAAGGCAGGGTTCCCAAAGCGGGGCTCCCAAGGCAAGATTCCCAAGGTGGGGTTCCCAAGGCAGGGTTCCCAAGGTGGGGTTCCTGAGGCAAGGTTCCTGAGACCAGGTTCCCAAGCTGGGGTTCATGGGGGTAACATTGCTGTTCCTTGTTCCCCGCAGATCTCCGGCCTCTGCCCGATGTAGCCATGACTGGGACCTGCACCCGGGAGTGCACAGAGTTCGGCCACTCTGACACCTGCTGGATGCCTGGCCAGTCCTCCCCCAGCCGCAGGCCCAAGAACGCCCTCAAACTCTCCACTTTTGTGCCTTACCAAGACAGAGGGAGTCAAGAGCAAGTCGGGAACGGCAGCCCCAGACTGTCGGAAGAGCGCAGCACCAAAATGGCCAACCTCCGCCTGCTCCCCACGTACAGTGCCTTCTCCAATAGTAGCCATGAGCCCTGCAAGGACTCTCCCATGGAGGAAATTCCTCTCACCCAGACCTCGGACTTCCAGCCAGCCACCACCCCCTCGGCCCAGACCACCAAGAGGGAGATCTACCTGTGAGGCTGGGCACGAGGGGCAGGGAGCTGAGGCCAGAGGAACATTTTCCACTTCGATGCTTTATGGCTCCGGCTGCTTCTCCAGGCAGGGGGCTCTGCGGGGAGCAGGGCAGGGTGAGGCAGGGATGAGAGGAGCGCCTTTTTAACCCCCTGTTGCCCGGGGCTGGGGGTGGGGTGGGGAGGGTGAAAAGCATCCCGACCCCGATTGCCAAGCATCCTGAACTGCTGCCGGGGAGGGCTGGGCAGGCTCCTGGTGCGGAGGGCATGGAGAAGGGAGAGAAGGGCTTACGTACCAAAGGTCCACGCAGAGCTGGTGGAGTTCCTGGGGCATAGGACGAGGAGTGTCCCCGAGCACGGGGAGCCAGCTGCCTGTCTCTTTGCTGTAGACTCCTGTAAATAAGAATCTTATAGGAATGACATTCAAGTCCTGCCTGATCGCAACTTTTTATTGTCCTTGAAACAAACAAACAAAAAAGACATTTAAAGAGAAAACAAAACAAAACAAAATGAGAAAGAAAAAAAAAAGCAGACAAAAAAAAAGGAAAAGCAAAACAAAAAAAAAAAAAGAGAAAAAAAATAACAAACCACAGGGAGCAAGTTCCAGCTTTGAATGGTTTCCTGCGTGGAAGAGCCCCTGGGAGCGCAGCGTCCGGCCCGCACTCGTGTTCTATATTGTAAATAGAGATATGATCAGTCCCTGAAACAGCAGCTGGGGAGCTGGAGGAGAGGGGCAGCATCCTGGCCGGACTGTAGGGACTTTGCTGTTTTTCAGCCTGGATCTCTTTCTGAACGTTGTCACTGTGCCCACAAGCTGCAGGGTCCCTAGGGACTGCCCGGTGCCATAGGTGGGGGCTGCTTTGGGGGTGGCGGGGTCCCGGTGGTGGCCCTGCACCTGGCGGGTGGAGGAGGGATGGGGAAGCCCCCAGACAAGGGACCGGCTGGGTCCGGGGAGGGGATGTCCCCAGGAAGGGACCGGCTGGGTCCGGAGAAGCCCTCAGTCCGCCTCTGCTGGCAGGGAGGTCGCCAGCGGCCCCAGCCCATCGCCTCGGGCCTCCTCCGGGGCAGGGGATGCCCACGAGGCCAGGCTGTGCCGTGCCCTCGACCTCCGTCCCATCCGCCTGTAAAGCCACCATTGCCTTTGTGAGGAGGAGCTTTGTCTCAGGGTCACACCGGGGGCCGCCGAGCCCCTGCCCGCTGGACTCCGCTGCCCTTAGGCCCCAGGGCCACTCTCACGGGGTCCAGCTTTCTCTTCCATTGTCACAGGTCCACCGGTCTCCCGGCAGGTTCCTGCTGCTCCCGTGCAGGGTCAGAGGAGCCCCTGCCCCTCACAGGGCTTCCTGAGGGGCACCCCCGGCTCTCTCGCTGCTCCCTTGGCAGCCGGGCACAGCCCTGGTTTTGGGGTGCACCCCTGGCCGGAGGGGTCCGGGCGACTCACGCCTCATTCCTGAGTAGCCCTTCCCCTCCGGGCCGCGGGAGGGGCCGTGCTGCACCCTTGTGCTTCCCGTCTCCAGCTCTGGCACCTTCCCGAGGGAGCGAGGCCGGCAGGACGGCTCTCCTGTGGCTGGCACAGGGCTCCAGGGGCACAGGGACCCCGCAGGGCTGGGGCTATGCCCTGCCATAGCTGTAGTGCCTGTCGGGACCCCCTGCCCAGCCTCTGCCCCCCCCAGCACCCCGCTCTGAGCAGCTCCTCTCCCCCATGGGGCGGTGGCACAGGCAGCCACCTCCCCTCACGGCTCCCCGAGGGCACACGGTGCCGGCCGAGCCCGGGGCACAGAGGAAGGGCGGCAGAAGGCGCCTGCTCGCACCCGCTGCCTCGTGTCCCTCATGTCCCTCATGTCCCTCATGCCCTGCCTTCCCCGGGTGGCACCGCTGCCACCCCGCATGGCCCGGCCCCGGCGGTGCCAGCCGGAGGAGGCGGGACCCTCCTCCTGCTGCTGCTCCCGCCCGCCCGGTGTGCTCCCGGTGGGATCCAGCGGCCTGCCCTGCCCGGCCGGTGTGCTCCCGGTGGGATCCAGCGGCCTGCCCTGCCCTGCCCGGTGTGCTCCCGGTGGGATCCAGGGGCCTGCCCTGCTCCTGCCCGGTGTGCTCCCGGTGGGATCCAGGGGCCTGCCCTGCCCTGCCCGGTGTGCTCCCGGTGGGATCCAGGGGCCTGCCCTGCTCCTGCCCGGTGTGCTCCCGGTGGGGATCCAGGGGCCTGCCCTGCTCCTGCCCGGTGTGCTCCCGGTGGGATCCAGGGGCCTGCCCTGCTCCTGCCCGGTGTGCTCCCGGTGGGATCCAGCGGCCTGCCCTGCCCGGCCGGTGTGCTCCCGGTGGGATCCAGCGGCCTGCCCCGCCCGGCCGGGATTCCTGCTCTGCCCTGCGGGCCCGCGCTCCCCCGCTCTGGCTGCCGGAGCAGGTACCGCTCCTGACCTTGTTTTTATTGTAGCTCTGTAGTTTCAGGGCCAAACTGGGCAGAATGTGCAATTTGGCCGCGCTGGCCACGATCTTTGACTCCACTGCCAACTCGGCTGCTCGCGCCTCCCCTGGGCCCAGGCAGTGGCAGTGTCCAGTGCCCCTCTCGGGGACCCCCGAGGAGCCACATCCGAGGGGGGCTTGTCCAAGACCACCTCATCCCGGCCGGGGGGCTCCCTCCCCTGTGCTGGGCTCTCCAGAGGGATCCCGAGGCTGGAATTCCTGTGGCTGGAATTGCTGTGCTGTCTCCTGGAGCACCTGGCGAGGTCCTCAGTGCGAGCACGGTGTGCAGGGAGGGAGGGGGGAGCGCAGGGGGGTCCCCGGGGATGGGTTTGGGGGTGGCTGAGTCCTGTGGGGGTGCTCAGAGGGCTGGGGAGGTTTCAAGGGGAGCACGGTGGGGCCAGGGTTGGGTGTCTGGGGGTGCAGAGGGCTTGGGGGTCTCAGGGCACGTGGTGGGTGTGTGGGCAAGGCCAGAGGGGGGCAATGGGACCGGGCCTCAATGGGGTGCCAGGGGTGCAGGGGATGGGGGCCTGGGGAGGAGAGGGTGCCGGCCATCAGTCCTGGGAGAGGGGTTTGAGGGGATTCGTCCCGAGGGGAAGCTGCCAGTGTGGCTGGGGATCAGTCCTGGGGGAGGGCGAGGAAGAGGTGCTGTGGGAAGAAGCTCATTTGCACAATTATAAGCCAGAAGGATAAAGCCTCTGTGCGCGTGGGGGGAGGACAGCTCCCCACGGGCTCCAGTCCAGACAAGCACAGGGAGGAGGAAGAGGAGGAGGGTTCACTGTATCTCACACTGCACTAGGACAAGCCAGGGGGAAAACCAAAGGTGGGAGCCAGGGAGCAGGCGGGCTGCGTGGGAAGGATCTAAGCGACCCCTTTGTAGCTCTTCAGTGTTGGTTCTATTTATACGAGATTTCATTTCCTTGCTTGTGATGCCTTGTTTTTTGTACAGTTTTATGTACATGCAGGTGTAGCTTTTCTAAAGGAGAAATCCTATGGCAGAGTAAAAGTCCCCCCACTATTTTTCAGATGGTGCCCTATGTCTAAGGCGACGCCTCTTGCTAAGGTTGTACTGCTCAATGTGTGATGCATTTCCCTGTGCGGGGAAGCCTTTGGGCCTTGGGCTTGGTTTTCCCCGGGCGCTGTGAGCACAATTGATTCCCTTGTAACCCTTTCTGTTCGGAGCCGTGAGCATGACACCGTCGTGATGCCCCTTTCTTTCCGTTCTCCCCTGTTCCGTTCGTTTGCTGAGCTGTCAAGATGACCAATTCCATTGTAATTAGCCCTTCCTAAAGCTTTACAATAAAAGTGTGAAAACCCGGCTGCTTCTGGGCCTGGCTGCTCCTTCCCACACCTCCCCTGAGCGCCCTCAGGGGAAGAAAGAGCTGGGGAGGCTTTGGGATCTGCCTGCCTCCCTGCCCTGCTCTTGGCTCCCTGTTTGCCAGCTCCAGGATTGTTCCTTGTCCTTGTTTCTGCACAAGGACAAGGAGGATAAGCCCCCCAAAGCACTGTCCCACACACCAGACTCCTTCAAGGCCAGGTTGGACAGGGTTTGGATCATCCTGCTCCAGTGGAAGGTGTCCCTGCTCATGGCAGGGGGTTGGAGCTGGAGGAGCTTCCAGGCCCCTTCCAACCCTAGCCATTTCATGATTCTGTGATTGATTCTGTGATTGAAACCCAAATATTTCAGTGAAAAAACACCTCCAGCCCCAAGGCTGCCTGCACCTGTCACCAGCCAAGGTGGGAATCAGGGAAAATCCCATCAAAGCTCTCCAGACCCCCTCCCATCTCCACCACCACTCCTTGGAGACTTGATCCATTTCACCATCTCCTTTCCCAGTCATGGCTGGGGGGTTTTGGGTATTTCAGACCCTTTGGAAACATCTGGGCCACTCCAAGCCAGGCACATTTGTGGCTGTTCCCACCCCAGCTCCTCCAGCCCTGGCTGTGGGATTTCCCTGCCTGCCTTTGCACAGGATCCCAATGATCCCAGGCTGGAGGTTTCCTGGCTCGGGGTACAGTTGCTCCCCTCTCCACTGGGTTCCATACAGCTGTGGCACATCTGGCTGTGCTGGGCTCACACACAGCCTTGCACGTCTCCCTGCTCAGCTCTGGGCTCACTGTGCTTGGACCACCAGGCAAAGGCTCCTTCCCAGCCTGGAAGGCTCCAGGAAGGAGGAATTCCCATGTGGAGATGAAGCTCAGCCTCCCCTCTCCTTGCAGGGACTCCTTTTGAGCCATCCCCTCTGCAGGGCCCTCAGAGAGGATCCAAGCCCCCATTCCTGAGGGGTTCCCCTCGTGTTGGGGCCAGCTGGGAGCAGGGATGTGTCCCCAGGGACCCTGGGCAGCCCCATGCCCTTTGCTGCCATGCCACGGAAAGAGGGTCTGGATGCTGAGGGTGGTGCCAGGCTGGCACAGCTGGCACAGAGGGCAGAGCTGCCCCCAGGACAGACGACCAAAGGGTGTTCTCCTAAGCAGAGACAGTCCCAGGCCCTCCCTGTCCCTCCTGAGCATTCCATGCCCTCAAACTCCCTCCTCCTCAGCCATCCCAGGATACCCAGACCCCTCCTTGCTGCCATCTGCGCCTCCTTCCCCTCTCTGCCAGCCCTGTCCCCCGCATCCCACTCACTCCCTGCCCTCCCCTCCCCGTTCCTGTGCTCTCCCCTCACCCCGCGCCGGCACTCGAGCCTTCCCCTCCTCCGGCAGAGCCCTGAGCTCGCATCCAGCCGGGCTGGAGCCCTCTGGTTTCCATGGCAGCACACATCAATTACCGGCTGGCTGCGAGGGGCTGCGATGCTGCGGCTGCGGAGGCTGCCAGCACGGCCGGGGGGTGAGCAGCACCCTCAGGGACCCAGCAGCACCCTCGGGATGGGAATTGGTGTCCATGGAGCCCTGCAAGGGGGATGGGAACAGGAATGGGCACAGCCATCCCAGCAGCAGCACCCTGACCATGGGAATCGGTGCCCAGGGAATCCTGCAGGGGGATGGGAAATAGGAATTAGCACAGGGACCCCAGCAGCAGCACCCTCAGGATGGATTTGGTGCCCGTGGAGCTCTGCAGGGGGATGGGCACAGGAATGGGCAGCAGGAGCACTCTCAGGATGGGAATTGGTGCCCAGGGAGCCCTGCAGGGGGTTGGAAAAAGAATGGGCACAGGGACCCTATCAATAGCACCCTCAGGATGGGATTGGTGCCCACAGAGCCTTCCAGGGGGTGGGAACAGAAATGGGCACAGGGATCGCATGAACAGCACCCTCAGGATGGATTTGGTGCCCATGGAGTTCTGCAGGGGGGTGGGCACAGGAATGGATGCAGGGAACCCAGCAGCAGCACCCTCACCATGGGAATTGGTGCCCAGGGAGCCCTGCAGGGAGTGGGCACAGGGATCTTGCCCCCCAGGACTGTCCCAGCCTGGGCTCCATGGCTGGGGTGATGTGGCCTCGCTGTCCCTGCCCAGTCCCTGGGGATTCATTCCTGGTGGAGGTGGAGGAGGTGGGAGCTCCTGGCCACCCTAAAGGGGTGAGGGGTGGCTGCTGGGGACAGTGTGTGACAGGGCTGGGCTGGGCTCAGCCAAAGCTCTGCTGTGACCTGGCTTTTCCAGGTACCTCTGGTTTAATTGGGTCCTGGCTTACAGCAGGAGCTGGGAGAGTGCCAGGCCAGGGACATCCATTTTGATGGGAAATTTAATTCCTGTGCCTCCCCAGGACATGACCTGCAGCCCCAGCTGTCCAGCTGCCTGTACAGGCCTGGCAGGGTCATTTCCAGGCCTTGCATGGAATGGGGATGAGGTTTGGGATCTCTTGCTGTCTCCAGCAGTGCAGTGGCACCATTTCCTCCTGAGGGTTCTCCTAGCAGGACTTGGCTCAGCCCTAAGCACTGCAAGGTTTAAAGCTGGATGTTCAGCAGCCCCAGGATCACAGAAGCACAGAAAGGTTTGGGTTGGAAGGAACCTTGGAGATCACCCAGTGCCGTGGCAGGGACACCTCCCACTGTCCCAGGCTGCTCCAAGCCCCAATGTCCAGCCTGGCCTTGGGCACTGCCAGGGATCCAGGGGCAGCCCCAGCTGCTCTGGTCATCTTATTCCGTGCCCCACCTGGTCAGGGGAGCAGAAGGAGCTCTGATCCCAGCTAAATCCACATCCTTGGGTGTTCCCTGTGGCCAGGAGTCCCTCCAGCTGAGCTTTTGCTGTACACAAGAAACTGATTCCTTTTATCTGCTCTCATTGGGAGCCTTCTGCCTTCCTGCTCTGGCGCTTCCCACTTGGAGAGAAGGGCAGAGGGGCACAGGGCTGTTCATGGCCCCTGTGATGGGCAGGTGCCTGCACCACATCCCAGCAGCATCTCCTCCCACACAGAGTGACCCCAGCCATGGAATCAGGGAATGGTTGGGGCTGGGTTGGAAGGGAAATTAAAGCTCATCCAGCCCTGCCCCTGCCATGGCAGGGACACCTCCCACTGTCCCAGGTGCTCCCAGCCCCAGTGTCCAGCCTGGCCTTGGGGCCAGGTTTTGGCATTCTCTTTCTCTGGCTTATGGGGAAGAGCCACCGGAACACCCCAAATCAATTATGGGACGTGGTGCGTATTGTAAAAACACAGTGGCAAAATGGGCAATAAATGTCTTGCATTTCCCCAAACCCACCTGCAATCCTCCACAGGTGAAACCCTCGTTGTCCCTGCCGATCCTGGGCACGGTTCCTTGAAGCAATGATGAATCCGCCGGGCCTGGCACAATCCAGGGGCAGCCACAGCTGCTCTGGGCACCCTCAGGGCCTCACCCCCATCCCCATCTGTGCTGGCCCAGGTTCCTCCCTCCCACAATGGGCATTTCTGGCAGCTGGACACAGGGAGCCAGGTGGGAGCCTCAGAACAGCCTGACCTCTCCTCACCGCATCCTTAAAAAAAGGTGCTGAGGTGTTCCTGGGCCAAGCAACCCCGGAGTGAGCCAGCAGAGCCCTGCCCAGAGCTGCCTGAGCAGGGAGGGCCCAGCAGGGAGGATTTTTCCTTGGATGAGCAACGGGACAGCTCTTTCTGCAGTGCTGATGGCCACAAATCCCCCCTGGCACGGCAGACCAGGGCTCTGGATCACCGCTGAGCCAGCCCAGCGCTCAGGGTAGAGCTTCCAAAAGAACGGAAAAGCTGACACCACTTTTTTTTTTTTTTTTAATCACGAAATGTGTTTAAATCCACGATTCCCAGAGCAGAAAGCTCCGGAGCAGGACCATGGAGAGGGCAGGGAGGGCTGGGCACAGAGCCCGCAGTGCCGGGGCAGCCGCTCTCAGGCTCGGAGGGTGCCCGGCCCCCCTGGCACATCCCTGCCAGGCTCTCCGGTAATAGGATGAGCGAAAGACGAGCCCGCCGTGGCCCCGGAGCCTGGCCCTGCATATGTTGCGGTGGCCTCTGGGGGAGATTGGATATTGTGCTCCAGGAGAAGCCCCTGTAATCGCCCGCAGGATGATTGGGATTTGCAGCAGCTCAGAGGAGCAGGGGGGCCCAGCCCCAGGCAGTTTGTTCGGTGTCTCTGCTTGTCTGGCACTCTGATGAAGGGGATTAGGAGATTTAGAGGCAGCCCAGCCCCCTCCCCGGGGGGCTCTGGAGCTGGAGCCCAGCAGAACGCTCGGCTCCGTTTATTCCCCCTGCAGGCTGATGGGGACAAGGCTGGGGTGCTCTGCCAGCAGCTGGGCAGGGCTCTGCTCCTCTGCCAGCGGGGAACTGTGCTCCTCCAACACAGGGAGAGCCTCCATGGCCAGCTGATTGTCCCCCACACTGCTGCCCCTGTCCCCTCATCCCCAGAGCTCTCACCCTACACCGTCCCTGTCCCCATCCCCATGCCCAGAGCTCTCACCCCACTATGTCCCAGTCCCTCATCCCCAGAGCTCTCACCCCACTATGTCCCAGTCCCTCATCCCCAGAGCTCTCACCCCACACTGTCCCCATTTTTTCATCCCCTGATCTCTCACCCACCCTGTCCCCATCCCTCATCCCCAGAGCTCTCACCCCACCCTGTCCTTGTCCCCTCATCCCCAGAGCTGTCCTGTCATCCCCAGAGCTCTCACCCCACACTGTCCCCCATTTTCTCATCCCCTGATGTCTCACCGACCCAGTTCCCATCCCTCATTCCATTCCCTCATCCCCAGAGCTCTCACCCCACCCTGTCCCTGTCCCCTCATCCCCAGAGCTCTCACCCCACCCTGTCCCCATCCCAGCCCCTCCCAGTGCCCACCCCCCCTTTACCCCAGTATCAATGCCCAGGCTGGCCTGGCACCATGGTTTAACCCCACCTGGAGGTTCAGCTGCCCGGTCAGGGCTCTCCTGCCCCTCCACCCGAGCTGAGGCTGGCCCGGGGCACAGCCCTGCTCTCCCGGGAGGGGCAAGGCCCCGGGGCTTAGTGCCCGCATCCCTGATGGGATTAACGGGAACAGCGGGAGCCACCCTCTGCTCCATGGACAGAGAGCTGTGCCTGCCCCTCCCTGCTCCCCCTCTGCCTGTCCATCGGCCCAGCAGGTGCCAATCACATCCCACATTCCTGGAGAAAGGCAGCTTTGGAAAACTGGGAATTACCTCCCTGAGCCCACCTCACCATGCTGATCTCACATATATCGCAGACATCTTTTATGAAAAATCCTTTCCTTAGGATTTTTCCTCCTGAGAAGCCGAGAGGCCTCAGGAACAAAATGTAAACATTGATTATCTGCTGCTGTGGAATGCAACAGGTGCATCTGGGATTGGTCTCATGTGGCTGTTTCTAATTAATGACCAATCACAGTCAGCTGGCTCAGACAGAGAGTCTGAGCCACAAACCTTTATTATTCATTCCTTCTTTTTCTATTCTTAGCTAGCCTTCTGATGAAATCCTTTCTTCTATTCTTTTAGTATAGTTTTGATATAATATATATCATAAAATAATAAATCAGCCTTCTGAAACATGGAGTCAGATCTTCATCTCTTCCCTCATCCTCAGACCCCTGTGAGCATGGTCACACACATGGACACAGCTGAGGCCACTTGCACTCCCAAAATAACCCCACACTGCAAGGTTTGACTCCAGAGAAGCAAGTTTCTTTCCCAAAACCTTTAAAAATGAGGTTTTAGAAGAGGTTGGACATGCAGCCCCTGCTCAGTTCCCTGTTTGCAGCAGCCCTGTCACAGCTCCAGCACTGCAGGGGCACTTTGGCTTTCTGGGAAGCACAGGAAGGATCCCACAGGAAAACCATCAGGCCCAGTTATTAATTAGTGTTGTAATAACATCGAGGAATCCCCCATAATCCACTGTGGTGTTACCTTGCAGGCACAGGGCAGAGGTTTCTGTTCCCCTGGTACTGCCACACGTGGGATATTGGGAATCAGGAATTGTTCCTTGGCAGGGTGGGCAGGCCCTGGCACAGGGTGCCCAGAGCAGCTGGGGCTGCCCCTGCATCCCTGGCAGTGCCCAAGGCCAGGCTGGAGCAGCCTGGGACAGGGCAAGGTGTCCCTGCCACGGCAGAGGGTAGAACAAACTGATTTTTAAGGTTGCTTCCAAACCATTCCATGTTCTATGGCCCTATGGAATGAGGCAGAGCTGAAAGTGGCCCCAGGGCTTCATGTGGCCCTTGGGCAACACCTCTGGGATCAACTGGCTTGAATCATTCCTCAGTTTCCCTGCATGGATCTGACCTGGAGGCACCACCAGGGATGGCTGCTCTGCCCACTCAGAGCTCATTGCCTGTGTGGTGACCCCACATTCCAGTGACACCTCCTTCACCCACGGAAACTCCAACAGAAACCACCCAGGAAAAGCCCCAAAACTCAGCTCTTTCTACCCAAACACAGCTGGGAGTTGCCAAAGGAGGATGAGCATCCTTAGGGAATGGATGACAGAGGCCACCTTGGCCTGGCCCTCCCATGAGTCTCACCCTGAGGTGCATCCCTGGTGGCCAGGAAAAGGGAACAGAGGCTTCAAGGAAAGTCTGGAGGGAAGCAGAGGGACTCTGCCAGAGGGACTGGGCTGTAACAGAGCCAGGACAGCGGGGATGGAGCTGCAGTGCTGGGAAGGGCTGCAGGGCAGGGCAGGGATGTGGGGAAGCACTGGGAAAGCATCAGGGGGGATGGAGCCTTCTTGCCCTCCTTATCCTCAACCTAAATCCTTCCCCCAGTGTGGAGGGGCTTGACAGCTGGCCTGCAGCAAAGCTGAGTTAGCAGAAGAAATAACAATTGGTGATTTTCAAATGTATCCATAGCAAGGAAGAAGACAAGGCCTCCAGCATGGGAATAGATTAAAAAAGATCCATAAAAATTTTTGTAAGCTGACTACGTGCATAAGTAGATGTGTACAGGTGCCTTATTAAATTTCTGTAAAACTTTTACTAATTATATTGACATTAATTGCTTTGCACCAATGAATACAATAAGTTATTGTGATGTAGTTAATGACTTAAGATCACGCTTTGTTAAGAGCTTACAAGCTGGAGAACACACAGAATAAAAACTTTATTCTTCTTAGACCCTGATCCTGTATGTGTGTCGCCTACCAGTGACACCTGTGCTCTCCAACCCATCCCAGTCACTGCCCTGCTCCTGCTTCTGGTTCTCTGCTCTTGGGTTTCTGAGGCTGAGATGACCCCCAAAGTATTAAAGTCTCTTTTCTCCCAGCCCCGCGACCAAAGAAGAAGTTGAGATTTGTCGGTTCTGCTTCTCAAGGTTGTTTATTTTCTCTTATCTGTTCCATTCTCTCTCTGACCTGCTGAGATCTGTCCAGCAGGTTGGGTTGTGGCACACTGACCACCCTTGGGGTGGTGTTAGCTTTTTATACTCATAACTACGTGTGCTTTATTTACAATAATTTTCCAATACCTATCACCTGTGTTAGACAGTCTGTCTTTACACTAAACCAATCCAGAAGTGTCACCATCCCAGCAGATGGAGGAGAAGGAGAAGGAGAAAGAAGGAGAAGGAGAAGGAGAAGGAGAAGGAGAAGGAGAAGGAGAAGGAGAAGGAGAAGGAGAAGGAGAAGGAGAAGGAGGAGGTGAAGAAGGAGGAGGACAAGAAGAAAGACAGGACATGGCTAGATTCCTCTATCTTACCTCCTGAACCCCCATTCTAAATCCCCAAAATTCTACTTTTTCACCCTGTGACAAATTAACTATCACTCTACTCAAACTCTTGTGGCTGGTAACCCTTCACACAAAGTTGGTAATTGTTTCCATGGGCTAAAATCGAAGGCACAGGTGGTTTTGTCTCTGTGCCAAGGTCTCTGAGCCCCCTGCCAGGGTCTGGAGTCCTCCAGAGCATCCAGAGCAATGTCCTGACTCCATGGCAGCTCTGGGTGCTCCATCCACACCCAGACCCAGCTGCCCCAGCTCCCTGAGAGCAGATCCCAGCTCCCTCATTTACACAGCACCAATTCATACCAGGGCACAGCAGCCCTCTCGCAGGAGAAGCTCTGCGCAGCCCTGCCCTTTCCAATGGCTCCTTTCCCAGGGCCTCTCTGGCTGCCAGGGCAGCTCTGCCAGGGCACAGCTCCCTCACTGTGCAGGCCAGCTCATCCCAAGTGTGGTGCCATCCTCTGCACCCCAAAACTCTGCCCTTGGGGTGAGGGGGGTGGGGAAGGACAGACAATTTCCAAGCAGGAGAAGCCCAGGAGGGGCTGTTTTCTCTGGCCTCCCCATGGCTGAGAGCTGCTGAATTCTGCTCGTGACTTGAATGTGCAGGAGATGAGGAGATGAGCAGAGCCCAGTGGCTGTTCCAGGGCTCCACCTCTGGCCACAGATACAGGAATGAGCTCGGGCACAGCCCCAGGCAGGGCTGAGAGCAGCAGGAGGCAGAGCTGGCACCTTCACAGGCCCACACAGCCCTGGGATGCAGTGGGATCCCAAATGTGATGGAAAATCAACCCCAGCTGAGCTTTCAGGGTGCTGTTTTCCCCTATCCAGGCACAAGTGAGCTCCTTGAGATCCAGCCTGGGAAGCACCAGGAACCAAATCCCACAGTGCTCACCTGGAGCCATGGGATGTCACCTGCAGCTTTCTCCTCCTGGCTTTCATCCCCCCTGTTTGTCCTGCCATCCTCTTCCCATCCCATCCCATCCCCTCCCTCCTTAGGACCCCCAGAGCCAGTCCAGAGCCTGGAGAGCTCCTGCTTGTCTCAGCAGTGTGTCCCCAGCCCTGGTGACCTAAAATGTGTCACCAGCCACAGCCTGGCCTGAGCTCTGTGCCTCAGCCCTGTCCTTTGCCACCAGGCTGATCTCAGCCATGGCACTGCCCTGGCAGTGCCCAAAGCAGCCCAAACCCAGCCCAAAGCAGCCCAAACCACCCCAACTCAGCCCAAACCAGCCCAAAGCAGTGCCACAGAGCCACCCACATCCCAGAGCCACCCAGCCCCTCCCCTGCCCAGAGCTGGGCACTCTCTGGGAGCTTCCCAGGGCCAGCAGTCAGTGGTGGCAGCCTTGGGACGCAGCGGGGACATTGCTCCAGGAGAAATTCTCCACTTGTTTGACCTCAAAGAGACGGCAGAGAGGGAGGCTGGAGCTGACGTGGCACCAGCGCCTTGGGGACAGCAGGGGACAGCTCAGGGGACTGGCACGGGCACAGCTCTGCCCTGGGCATGAGGGAAGGGAAGGGAAGGGAAGGGAAGGGAAGGGAAGGGAAGGGAAGGGGAAGGGAAGGGAAGGGAAGGGAAGGGAAGGGAAGGGAAGGGAAGGGAAGGGAAGGGAAGGGAAGGGAAGGGAAGGGAAGGGAAGGGAAGGGAAGGGAAGGGAAGGGAAGGGAAGGGGAAGGGAAGGGAAGGGAAGGGAAGGGAAGGGAAGGGAAGGGGAAGGGAAGGGAAGGGAAGGGCTCTGTGGGGTCCTGCATGCCGGGCTGGCCAGCTGGGTGTGCCCCTGACCCAGCAGGACGCACCTGGGGAGGGCAAACCTCCTTCAGCACCTCACCCTCCCCCTGGGCTGGGCTGGGGGTGTCCCCAGCAGCGTGGGGACAGTGACAAGTGGGAGGGGCAGTGCCACCCGGGTTTGCACACCCACACACACCCTCATCCTCCTCTCCAGGGGCACCAGCATGGCTGTGAGTGCAAGGCTGAGCTACCAGAGCTGCTCTGTGCAGGACCAGGGACACAGAGCGTGTCCCTGTGTGTCCCCAGGGCAGGGGTGGCTGTCACACACACACACACACACACACACACACACACAGAGTGTCCCCAGGGCAGGGGTGGCTGTCACACACACACACACACACACACACACACACACACACAGTGTCCCCAGGGCAGGGGTGGCTGTCACACACACACACACACACACACACACACACACACACAGTGTCCCCAGGGCAGGGGTGGCTGTCACACCCAGCCTGCTCCCTCCCTCCCCCTCTGCGCTCAGCCCGAGGCGGGTGCGGGCGCTGCGCAGGGCCAGGGGCTGTTATTATTCTTTATTAGTTTTCCTGTCCGTCTGACATATTCTTTATCACTCTGTCTCAATCTTTCACTCATCCTCCTGCTCTCCCCTCAATCATCCCCGATTAGTTTTTCTGTCTGCCTCCCATTCCCGGATTCCTCATCAGGCTCTCCCTCCCCCGCTCCTCCCCTCTCCCGCGCTGCCGGCAGCGAGGGATGCTCGGGAGGTGCGGGGCCATCGTGGCTCTTCTCCAGCGCCCTCTCCATCCCTGCCGGGGCTCCGAGCGCCTGCAGCCCTGGCGGGGATGCTGCTGAATCGGCTGCAAGCTGAGCCCATGGCTGAGAGCAGCTCTGGAGGAGCCAAGATCCCCTCGGATCCCCTTGGATCTGCTCTGCTGCTGCTTCCCCATCCCTCTGCTCCTCCTGCAGTCCATCCCAGCACTGCCTAGTGCCTCTTTCCCTTCCCATTCCCATTTCCACTCCCACTCCCATTCCCATTGCCAGTCCCACTCCCACTCCCGCTCCCACTCCCATTCCCACTCCCATTCCCATTCCTATTCCCACTCCCATTCCCATTCCCATTCCTATTCCCATCCCCCATTCCCATTCCCATCCCCCATTCCCATTCCCATTCCCATTCCCATTTCCCTTCCCATTCCCCATTCCCCATTCCCACTCCCCATTCCCATTTCCCTTCCCATTCCCACTCCCCATTCCCATTTCCCTTCCCATTCCCACTCCCACTCCCATTCCCATTCCCACTCCCACTCCCATTCCCATGCAGGTCCCTGCCCAGGCTGCCGCTGGAGCACTGGCTGAGGCTGAGGGCACTCCCCGATAGCCGCAGAGCCCGTGGTTGGCAGCCCCAGGGCCATTCCCAGCTTTTCCTGCCTCTCATCCCCAGGTGCGTGCTGCTCCTGCCGGGATGTCCCCCGCCTGCCCACGGGAGGGCTCAGAGCCAGGGATGGGTGCTCAGGATGGAATTTTGGCCAGAGGCAGAGGATGGATGCTCAGGATAGAATTTTGGCTAAAGGCAGTGGATGGATGCTCAGGAAGGAATCTCTGGCCAGAGGCAGGGAAGGATGCTCAGGAAGGAATTTTGGTCAAAGGCAGAGGATGGATGCTCAGGATGGAATTCTGGCTAAAGGCAGAGGATGGGTGCTCAGGAAGGAATTTTGGCCTGAGGCAGAGGATGCATGAAGACCTGGCTGCATCTCCCAGCAGGGAGGGCACAAATATTTCACCTCATGCTGCCCCTTTTGGAAGCCAGAGGTGAAAATCTGCAGTGCTGGAGGACTCAGGAAGGCGGAGTGGCCTGGCTGTGGCTGCAGATGGATCCCGAAATCGTGCAGCTGGGCTCTGCTGGGCTCCCTGCTCCTGGGGGACACCGTGCTGGCAGCTCTCTGTGTCCCACATGGGCAGAATCCCAGCTGGAGTTGCAGGAAGGCCCCTCAGTGCCACAGCAGCCCCTCCTTGGGGCGAGGGGGGTCCTGACCCACCAGCTGGGACAAGCCCGGGATTTCTGCCCCTGGAGCCCTCCTCTCCAGCCTGCTTTCCAACACTGCCCTCACTGCTGTTCTCTCATCCCTGTCACACAGCCCCAGGAAAGCTCATCCCAAGGGAGGGGAGCCCTCCTCAGCAGGACCCCCGTGGCACCGGGGCTGCGGGTCCTGCTGCATCCGCTGCCGTGATGGATGTGACAGGCGCGGGGGTTGCCAGGAGACAACATCCTCATCCTCCTCCTCCTCCTCCCCGGGCGCTGCAGCCAACGCGGCTCGGCGCTGGTGAGGTAATGCTGCTCCAGCACTGCCCGCCCGGCCTCTCCCTGCCAGCATCCAGGGAAAAAGGAAATGGGAAAAATGAGGAAAAGGGGGGAAAATGGAAAAAAGGGGAAAAAAGGAAAAAGGGGGGAAAAGGGACAAAATGGGAAAAGGGGAAAAAGGGGGGAGAAGGGGAAAAAAAGGGAAAAAAGAAAATAAAGGGGAAAAGGACGGGGGAGGAAAAAAAAGGGGAAAAGGAAAAAATTGAAAAAAGGGAAATAAGAATGGAAAAAAAGGAGGGGAAATGGGAAAAAGGGGGGGAAAAGGGGAAAAAAGCCTTTTCAGCCATCCCTGTGGCCGTCCTTGCTCTGCCTTCCCTGCCCCGGGCATGGCCAGAGAGGGGTCCCAGACACCCAAAGTGCCCCCCTGCCCTCCCTGGGGTACCCCCTGAGCCCCTGCTGGGGTCTGGCCTCCAGGATGGAATATCCAGAGAGGTTTTCATGGATCTGGGAGGGACAGGGGGAGGCAGAGGGCTCCTCACGCACACCGAGGCTCACGGAATAAATATCTGGCTACAAATTATCTGCTGATCTAATAAAAAAGATATTACCTAGCTCTCCAAACCTGGTTTCAAATTATTCCTCCTGCTCTGCTCAGTAGCCTCATGGGAGATCACTGGCAGGTTAATTTGCTATTGAACGGGTCCCAACTGGAATTAGGCTCCAGCCTGGCTCTGCTTTCGCTTGACACTTAATGAAAGTCGCTGTTATTCACTCCTGCCTCTGAACTTTATGCACTGCACCGCGTTTCACAGGTGGGAAAGAGCTGAGCAGGAGGTTTTGCTTTGGATCCAACACTTGCAAGGCCCAGAAGGTGCTGAGGTAGAAAATAAACCATTGCCATTTGTGTGCTTTGCCACGAGAGCCTGGCGCGCTCCTAACAGAAGTGGCCTTTATCTGGGGACTGTCATTTTGATTATTTTATATCTGAGCAGTGCCCCAGAGGTGTGCATAGGAAATGAAAACAGATAAAGAGCCTGAACGAGGCACAGCTCTGCCAGAGGCCCCGAGAAACAGCAGGGCTGGGGCGGGGACACTGAGGGGGGACCCCTGGAAGCCACCAGCGCTGCTCCAGACAGGGCAGGGGACATGCAGAGCAGCTCCATGGCGCTGGAGGTGTGCCTGGAACGGGGGTGATGCCTGCAGGGATGGATCCCAACCCCAGCCTTCCCCTGGGATGATGTCCTGGTGACCTCTGTCCCTGTGCTATTATTGGAATAACTCCATCCCTGAGCCTGGATTTCTGCATGGAGGGACCCCATTCCCTTCTCCTGGGCTGTCCCATCATGGTTCCTGCCTGGACATCCCAGGAGCACAGAATCACAGAATTTCTAGGTTGGAAGAGACCTTCAAGATTAAGTCCAACCCATGTTCTGACACCTCAACTAGATCATGGCACCAAGTGCCACATCCAGTCTTTTTTTAAACACATCAAGGGATGGTGAGTCCACCACCTCCCTGGGCAGATGATTCCAGTATTTGACCACTCTTTCTGTGAAAAACTTCCCCCTTAATTCCAGCCTGTATCTCCCAGCTCCCTGCAGGGCTGATGGAACATCCCACGGTGCCAAACCAGGGTCTTCAACAGCACAGACATGACAGAAATGCCAATCTTGGACTTTCTCAAGCTTTCAGTTTCTCATCTACCCAACCTTTGCATCTCAATTTTTCAGCTTCTCGTCTGCCCAGCTGTTGCAGTGTGATGCAATAGCCTGTTTCAGTCACCCAGGTTCCTTCCCCAGCTGTGCCAACCACCTCTCCCTTCCCCTCTCTTGCCCTTGCTGAGTGCTGTCCATCAATCTTGGCATTCCAGAAGGACTCCGAAGTTCAAAAGATGCCTGATCTCAGCCCTGGGGACATTGAGCCATCCAGGTGTCACTTGTCCCCTGAGACTTCCCTCCCCCTTACCTGGTTGGTGGGATCCCTACCCCTTCCCTGCCCCTCTCCCTGGGGTTAAAAGACACAGAGCACCTCCAACAGTTGCATCTCAACTTTTCAGCTCCTCATCTGGCCAACCTTTGCAGGTTTTACCTGTCCCATCCCACCTTCCTCACGCCGCTGCTCTCCTCGCACAGCCCTTTTCCCACCATGTCCTCTGCTGCATGCCCCCATCCCAGATGGTTCCCACAGAGCTCCCTGACCCTCAGCCATGGGCCAGGAGCTTCCCCTGCTGCCCAGGCACCGTTTGGCTGGGGCTCAGCCCCATCCCTGCCCCTGCAGAGCCAGCATGGAGGGCAGGAGCAGCTGAGTCTGCAGCCCTGGCATTCCCCACCCCCTGACCCCCAGCTCCAGTGAGAAATTTCCATCTCCTCTGTTTCACCCTTCAGGCACTCAGTGATCCAGCCCCTGCCCGTGTGATTGATCAGCAGAGCTGGACAGATTTGGTTCATCTCATCTGCCTCCCAAAGCCCTCAGCAGCTCCCTGTGCCTCTCTCCTGTGGCTCCTGGGGCCACCAGGGCCTCCAGCTGTGCCCAGGCACTGCTGGGAATCTGCTGCCAGCACCACCAGGCAGCCCTGCTGTGCCCAGGCCTGACCCTGCAGGGTGCTGGGGTCCCTAAGGATGCTTGGGGACATCCTGGGGTGCCCCCTCTGCTCGGGGTGGCCCTCAGTGACCCCCTGCTCCCCCTGTGC
Organism: Calcarius lapponicus; assembly: GCA_039654755.1. Taxonomy (NCBI): domain Eukaryota; kingdom Metazoa; phylum Chordata; class Aves; order Passeriformes; family Fringillidae; genus Calcarius; species Calcarius lapponicus. Next base: position 17,856,389 of record CM077476.1, on the reverse strand, counting down.
TGGGGTGGGTGTGGAAGGAAACAGCTGCCCAGAGCAGCAGGGTGGGCAGAGGAGCCATGGGACACTCTGGAACACATCCCTCTCTCCCAGGCTGGTCCTGCAGCATCCCTGCCTTGCCTCAGCATCCCACTGTGCCCATGCCCAGCCCCAGGCACTCGCAGGGCTCCTCCAGGGCTCTGCCTGGGCTTCTCTCCTGCAGGGCTTCCTCCTGCCAAATCTGGGCCATAATCCCTGCTCTGGGCTAAACCAGCCATGGTTCTTGTATTTGTGGGGGGAAAACGATGCAAAATGATGCGAAACCTGCTGGGGGTGAGGATGTGGGACTGATCCAGCCAGGCCTCCCTGATCCTGCAGAGAGGCAGCAGCTGGGACAGGGGGATCTGTCCTGCTCCCCTGGGTCAGGACTTGGGGCATCCTGGCTGAGGGGCGCTTGGCTCATTCCCAGAGGAGCCTGAGGGCAGCAGGGGCTGAACTCCTCCCCAGGGATGGCTCTGAGCCTCTGAGCTCTGCTCTGGGACAGGGACAGCACCCAGGGAATGGCTGGGGCTGGGCCAGGGCAGGGCCAGGCTGGATTTTGGAGAAGTTTCTCCCCCCAGAGGTGCTGGCACTGCCCAGGGAATGGGCACGGCCCCGAGGCTGCCAGAGCTCCAGGAGCCTTTGGACACCAGGGAGCACAGGGGGGACTGCTGGGGGGTCTGGGCAGGGCCAGGGGTTGGATTTCAATGATCCTTGTGGGTCCCTTCCAGCCCAGGATATTCTGCCATTCAGTGATTCTCCCATTCCTGTGCAATGAGACATTTTGTCCAGGCACCATGGAAATGAACATTCCCATTCCAGAACCATCCAGCAGCTTGCACCTACAGCTGCTGCTCCCATCTCTGCGCCCAGTGAGGACTTTCCACCATCTCCTCTGACTGTCTGGTTCCCCCAATGTGTTCCTCAGACCCAGAAGCACAGAGAGGCTCCCCTGGAAGCAGCTCCAGAGGAGAGAAGGGAGGAAGAGCCTCTCCCCATTCCCCTGGGCAGTTATGGGGGAGAGGGCAGGAATTCTGTGGGTGAGCAAAGCCCCTGCAGAGGGCTGTGGCTGCTGGGCTGGTGCCCCTGCCCCAGTCCTTTATTTCCAGCAGCCTCCCTGGCTCTGGGCTCCCCTTTGGGGGCTGGAGAGGATCCTGGGGTGCTGCCTGTCCCTCCTGCAGCTGCTGCACTTCCCTGCCCGACCCCTCGGGTCATTCCTGCCCCTCTCGGACTCAAACAACTCCACTCTGGGGCTCTGCTTTGTTCCAGGAGCCTGGTCCCACCCCGGGCCCTCTGCCTGCCCCAGCCCTGCTCAGCTGCACCGGCCTTTCCTTAAGGTTCAAATGTGATAATTTGACAAGATTTCCTTTGTTTCTACTGTCCCACAGAAACTCTTTAGCTTTTCTTCTCTTCCCTTTCTTTTTTTTTTTTTCCCCTTGGTATAAAGGCAGATTTTAGAAGGCTCTGCAGTGCTTCAGCCATTTGAGAGTCATCATTAATTTAAATCTTCTTCCTAATTTATTAATGGCTTCTACTTTCTTGCCAGTATTTGAGACTCCCCTGATATATTGTAAAACCCATCTGATTCCCCTTCCCCTCTTTGGCAGCATGAGTTCATCTGCCTTCCCTCCCCCCCCGAGCAGGTTGCAGTGAGTCACTGTCCCCCTGTCCCAGGACATCGCGTCCCTGCCATCGCAGCTCTGCTGGCTGCTCTCTGCCTGCCCCTTGGTAGGTGATTGCTGGAAGCTGCTCTGTTGTTAAAGGAATATCTCAGTCTCTCCTCACCCCCCACCCCAAAAATGCCACCCTGTCCTGGTGACATCTCCCACCAGGGATGGGGGGGACAGGGAGGGGACACAGTGCAGGGTCTGTGCACTTGCTGGTTTATTAATTCCAGCAAAATTCCAGCCCTGCCTGAGTGGGTAAAGCAGCATCAGACTTGAGAAGAAACGAGCCCAGGGGTGCCCAGGGTGCCCAGGGGGGCAAGGAGGCCGTGGGCACCTGGCCTGGATCAAAACCAGTGTGACAGCAGGAGCAGGGCAGGGCCTGTCCCCTGTGCTGGCACTGCTGGGGCACCTCGAGGGGGGCTGTGTCCTGCTCTGGGCCCTCATGGCCAGAGAGCCCTGGAGGGGCTGGAGCGTGTCCAGGGCAGGGAAACGGAGCTGGGGAAGGGGCTGGAGCCCCCAGGAGAGGCTGAGGGAGCTGGGAAGGGGCTCAGCCTGGAGCAAAGGAGGCTCAGGGGGCCCTTGTGGGCTCCTGCACAGCTCCCTGCCAGGAGGGCACAGCCTGGGGGGTCGGGCTGATGCTCCAGGGAACAGGGACAGGAGCAGAGGGAACGGCCTCAGGCTGGGCCAGGGCAGGCTCAGGGTGGGCACCAGGAGGAATTTCCCCATGGAAAGGGGGCTCAGGGATTGGGAGGGGCTGCCCAGGGGGGTTTGGAGGTCCCCCATCCCTGGAGGTGTCCAAGGAAGGGCTGGAGGTGGCACTGAGTGCTCTGAGCTGGGGACAGGGTGGGAATCAGGCACAGCTTGGACTCTTTGATCCTGGAGGCCTTTTCCAACCTCAGCAATCCTGGGATTCTGTGAAATCTCTCCCAGTGAGCCGTGCCCTGGCACACAGAGCCCACAGCTGGTGGATGGAGGACACGGATCAGCAAACAGCACCCATGGATGGGAGAGGAGCCCCGAGGCTGAGGCTGACCCGCAGCAGCAGAGACATCCCCTGAACCCATCACTGCTGCTGCTCCCTGCAGGCCACGAGGTTCCTGCTGCTGGGAATGCTCCTGATGTGCTCCAGGCCTGGCTGGAAGTACTGTCCAAAGCTTGGACACCCTTGGAATGTGGTAATGGCTGATCCTCTGGTGGCCAAGCTTGTAGGAACTGGGGCTGAGGGCTGGGAGAGGGGCAGGTGGCATCTTCTGGGACAGTTTATCGTGGAATGGTGGAATGATGGAATCATGGAATTGGAGTCATGGAGTCATGGAATCATGGAGTTATGGAGCCATGGAATCATAGAGTTATGGAGCCATGGAATCATGGCATCATGGAATGATGGAATCATGAAATGATGGAATCATAGAATCATGGAGTCGTGGAATCATGGAATAATGAAATCATGGCATAATGGAATTATGGAATCATAGCATCATGGAATTATGGAGTCATGGAATCATGGCATCATGGAATTATGGCATCATGGAATAATGAAATCATGGCATAATGGAATTATGGAATTATGGAATCATAGCATCATGGAATTATGGACTCATGGAATCATGGAATAATGAAATCATGGCATAATGGAATTATGGAGTCATGGCATCATGGACTCATGGACTCATGGAATCATGGAATCATGGCATTATGGCATCATGGAATAATGGAATCATGGCATTATGGAATCATGGACTCATGGACTCATGGCATCATGGAATTATGGCATCATGGAATCATGTAATCATGGCCTTATTGCATCATGGAATTATGGAATCATGGCATCATGGAATCATGGAATCATGGAATCATGGACTCATGGAGTCGTGGAATGGGATGTTAAAACTCATCTCATTCTGTCCCCTGCCATGGGCAGGGACACCTTCCACTATCCCAGGCTGCCCCAAGCCCTGCCCAACCTGGCCTTGGACACTTCCAGCTTCTCTGGGCTTCTGAGAAAACCGACCTGGATCAGACTGGGAGGTCCCACGGCTGGGGACAGGGCCACCAGTCCCAGGTGCCACGGTCCCAGTCTGCCCAGTGCCACCTGCACTGCACCCCCCCAGCCTGCCCAGCGCCACCAGCCCCAGCTGCCCACGGTGCCATGGCTGGTTCCTCCCTGGAGTGCACCCCAGCCCTCAGAGACCACGGGCAAGGAAAGGAGCAGCAGTTTCCCAGGAAATGCTGAGGATGTGACTTTTTCTCCCTCTTTTTTTTACCCTTCATTTGCAAATGAAACAGGCCCATCAAAGTCTGAGTGTTTTCTGGAGATGAAGTTCGGGAAGTGTTTCTTTTGGATTAATCCAAATGTTCTGTGTCAACAAAGCCCAAATACGTCACTGCAATTTGGACTGTTTCAAACACAAGTAGAAGGAACACTTAGATTCAATTTTGTTCCTAAATGTCATTTGGAACAGAGAGAGAAATTCCTCAGCCTGCAAATGTTGAAACAGACATTTTGATAGCACAAGGATACTTAATCCTATTAAAATAAAATAAGATGGGAATAGACATATTTTAGTACTTTTTTTTTTCCTTTGATTTGGGCAAAATCACCATAAGAGATAAAATCCTGAATTGTTTGAGAGAGGATGTGTGCTCCAAGGAATGCTCTGTGCTGGAGGCATTCGGGGCTGTGGCAATGACTGGATCATGGAATCCCAGACTGGTTTGGGTTGGAAGGGATTTAAGGATCAGATCCATGGGCAGGGACACCTCCCACTGTCCCAGGCTGCTCCAGTCCCCATCCAGCCTGGCCTTGGACACTTTCAGGGATCCAGGGGCAGCCACAGCTCCTCTGGTTATCTTATTCCATGTCTCAGCTGGTCAGGAGAGGGGAAGGAGCTCTGGAGCTCCACTCCCTCATCCTGCAGGACCTGGGTGCACCCACAGCATCATCCCATGGTTGACCACGTGCTGAGGAACCTCTGGAATAACCTATCCCCCCAAAAATTCCCTTTTTTGGCACAGGCCATGAAATGCTGATCTCTTGAGCAAGAAATGTGCTTACACCGCCTTGGATCTCAGCAGGGCTGCAGCTCCTCCATTTCCAGCTGAGCACCTCTGAGTCTGGCTCCAAAGCTGCCTCCCAAGGACGTCGTGGGACTGATGAACTCCTGGGCCACTTCATTCCAGAGCACAATCAGGTTAGGAGACAAAAATGTCATCAGGAACTGGACCTGTCACAGCAAAGTTGTGTTTGCAGATTGCCAGGAATGAGCAAAACAGAGCCTGGCTGGCAGCAGCTGTGGCTCCTTTGTCCTGGGATTTGCTCAGGATCCTGTCAGATCTCTCCCTGTATTCCCAAGCTGGGAATTTCCACATGTGACAGCTCCTCACGACTGCAGTGCCTGTCCCCACAGCAAGGTTTGGCCACTTTGTCACCACCGTGCCTTGTCTTCAACCCTCTGTGGGCTCAGCCACCCTCACAAGCTCTCCTGCCCCCCCAAAATTCCCTTTAAAATTCCCCATTTCCCACATCTCTTCCTCCAGGCTCCCCAGGTTTTCTATCTGTTGACCAAGACATTGCTTAAAATATCTTTTTTTTTTCCCCTCAAAATTGCACAGTTTCAGCCAACGTGTTTTGACTGCACTGATGAGGTTTTTCATGGAAATTGCTGGCAGCTGGAAAATGCAGCCCCTGCCTAGGAGGGAGCCAGGGCTGTGTCCCAGCCTGCCCCGGGCCAGGAGCATCCTGCTTCCCTGGCAATGGATCCAGCCAGGAGCCCAAATCCCACGGGAAATCCTGGAATTCCATCCCTGGCCATCAAATCCCGGAATTCCATCCCTGCCCATCAAATCCCGGAATTCCATTCCTGGCCATCAAATCCCGGAATTCCATCCCTGCCCATCAAATCCCGGAATTCCATTCCTGGCCATCAAATCCCGGAATTCCATCCCTGGCCATCAGGGTACTCTGCCCTGCTGGTGAAGCTGAGAAGACACCATTCCCCTTTCCAGTGCATCCACTGGGAATGGGATGAGCACAGCACTGTGGGGCACTCACAGCATTCCCACAGGAGCAGAGGTGGTTTCCTGCTGCTCCATCCCATCCCTGGAACCAGGCAGGAGCGAGGCTGCAGCCCACAGTGGGGCCAGACTGGCATGTCAGAGTGTCCAGTGATTTTTTTCCAGCTGGAGAAAAGCAGGAATCAGCAGCCCTTGTGATGCCTCAGGTTTGGCTTTTATATTTTTCACATTCTGTGCTGCTTTAGTGTGTGGGTCTGGGCTTCATATGAGGGGATGGTGAGCTCTGTGCACAGAGCAGGGAGACAAAACAATTCCTTCTCTAGCTGGGCACCAAGGACAAATGATCCAAATCTCAGCCCAAGAGCACAAACAAGTGTGGTATAGAGAGAGAAAAACAAGCAGGATGGGACTGCATGGGCTGGAGCTGGAATTGGACAATGAACTGCAAGATGCAAATGGAGCAGAACTGATCAAAGTGAGACACCCCGTGCCCGGTTGTGCATTTTGTGGCCATTTTGGTTCATCTTGGGTGCAGCCCTGGCTGGGCTCTTGTGCTGCCCAAGGTGGATCCATTGAGGCCTCCTAATAAATCCCTGCTTTATTCTTTAGCTCTGTCCAGTCTCTGTCTAGGGCAGCCTGCACAAGGCATCACTGGGACTGGGATGCCCTGAGAGCAGCAGCCAAGCACAGCAGTGAGCAGAATGAGGAGAGTGAATCATGGAGGGGACAGGAGCAGCCCATGTTTGGGAGAGGGCTGGATTTCCATGGCAGCTGCTGAGGAAAGCAGCAGGAAATGTGTCACTGTAGGACACGAAAGAACACAGGCTCACACCGCTGTTCTCAAGGTGAAGAAAAGAGAAGTTTATTTTCTGACTCCAACATTTATAGTTTTCCAAAAGGGACAGTGGATTGGAGGGTGACAGTGCCACCTCTCCAATGACACTGGACAAACCAACAGTCCATCAAATTTCTCCTCCTCCATAAAAGAATGCAAAACAATGAGTTATTTACAGCAAGTGTGTGAGAAAGTTTGTTACAAGAATGTCAACATCAGAAGGCTTTAAAAATCTTAAAAAATCAAGGCAACAGAAACACTGCTCAGGGCGGACTCAGGGCTCACTTGATGCCCAGAAATAACATCCCCATGTCCCAGGGTGAGCGCAGGGTGGTGACAGGCTGGTGCCACAGCGGGTGCTGGCAGGACCCTGAGTCACAGAATTCACAGAATGACCAGGTTCAAAGAGACCTTCAAGATCATTGAGTCCAACCCAGCCCTAACCCCTCAACTCAACCCTGGCACCCAGTGCCACATCCAGGCTTTGTTAAACACACCCAGGGATGGGGACTCCACCACCTCCCTGGGCAGCCATTCCAGAACTTTACCACCTTTCTGTGAAAAGCTTTTTCCTGATATCCAACCTGAATTTCCCTTGGCACAGCCTGAGGCTGTGTGCTCTGGCTGTGTCAGTGCTGCTGGAGAAAGAGCCCAGCCCCAGCTGAGCACAGGCCCCTTTCAGGAGCTGCAGAGTGATGAGGGCACCTCTGAGTGACTCCAAGCCATGCCTCATTCCAGGCAGTCCCTTCCCTGCTCCAGCACAGAGGTCATTCCAGCGCCTCCCAGCCCATGGATCAATATTCTATGCTGTGGAAACATGGTCAGCTCAGCAGGATGGGCTGGAAAGGCTTGGAAGGGCTCATTCCCAGCTTTCCCCTGCTCTCAGGGCACATCCCTCCACTCCAGCTGCAGAGCTGCTGCTCCAGGCACAACGAGGCCCCTGGGAATTCTTTATCCACAGAACGACTTCCCTGCTGCTTCTCACTTGCTTGGGATGCACAGCAAGTGATGGAGCTGGGACTGTGTGGGACTGACTCCCCAGCCAGGCTTTGGGGACCTCAACTCGCATTTCTGGGTGCTGGGATAACAGAGGGAATGTGGAGAAAGGGCTGAAGTGCCAGGAAAGAGCTCTGCACTGCAGCAGCAGCTGGGCAATCCCTCAGGGAATGGCAATGGTGGGTGCTGGGGAAGCTGCAGGAGGGGACAGGGATGTGGTTGGTCCTCAGCAGCAGGGATCCATCTTGCAATCCACACCCCTTCCTGAGCTCTCCCTGGGGTAAGCAGGGATGGCCTTGCAGAGCTGGCAGCTGTGCCCAATCCCCTCCTTGTCCCCAGCCCAGAGCACTCAGTGCCACCTCCAGCCCTGCCTTGGACCTCCAGGGATGGGCACTCCAAACCCCCCTGGGCAGCTCCTCCCCATCCCTGACCACCCTTCCCATGGGGAAATTCCTGCTGAATTTGTGCAAACCTGGAGCATGGGGTTCACATCTCTCTGTGGCCACAGGGCTGGAGATCTTGGGGGTTCCTAGAGCCCTCCCAGAGTCACACAAATGTTCAGTAGGCATTGCTGGAACTTGTCCCCCTCTGTTATTCCAGGGCTCATGACTTGTCCAGCCCTGTTTCCCTTTGTGCCACATCCCCCCTGAGCTCAGAGGATTCTCCTCCAGCCTCTCCCTGGAGCACTCTGGGCTGGCAGAGCAATCCTGGTGGGCAGGGGAGCCAAATCCTTCCAGGTGGGAAGAGGGAGCAGGAGTGGCAGAGCTGGTCCTGGAGCTGAGGGATCTCTGTGCCCAGGAGCTCCTGGAGCTCAGCTGACCATCCCTTTCCCCTCTGCTCCAAACTGAGCTGATGCTCCTTCTCCCAGGGACTCCCCAGCAGCTCCTCCTGCTCTTCATTTCCTGGAGTGGCTCTGGAGCTCCTGGATCAGCTCCTGAGCCCCTGGCCCCACATTTGGACTCCTGAATTCCTTTCCAGGTCTCTTCCTGCAGCCTTTGAGGTCACTCAAGCTCTTCTGTTTGATATTCCACTGCTGCCATCACTGGCTTCTCCTTTGAACCTCCAGCAGGTTTTATCAGCAGCCTCCTACCTTTTGTGCAAAGATCATTAGTGGGAATATTAAAGAAAATCAGAGCCCAAATGGATCTTTGAGGAACTCCATTAGCAGCCTGCCTGCAGCTCCGAGCTCGCTGGTTTAACTCCATCCATTGCCACCTCCCCTCCGGGCATTTCCCAGGTTCCTTTCTCCATTAATCCCCATCCTCACCAGTTTAATTAATAATTTCTTCTGTGCCTTACATCAAATGCTTGACTGAGGTTCAGGGAGATGAGATCTCCTGGAATTCTTTTGTCTGGGAAAGCAGCTACTTTCCTAAAAAAAGCCAACCTGCCATGGAGCGCCTTTGGTAAATCCATGTGGGATTTAATCCCTTTTTCTATTTATTTCAGTGCTTTTAATTACAGTTTCTTTTAAAGTCTGTCCTAAAGCCTGGCCTCTTGTTCAGGTCGGGTCTCAAGTTGTCCTTTCTCCAGATCCTGTTTTTTCCCTGGTTTTGGTCAGTCACTTCTTCACCCCAGGGAAGAATTCCTGAGGGCACATGGTGTAGGAGAAGGGAATTATTGGGAATCCAGCCTGGGCAAGGCTGAGCAGCTTGGAGAAGCCTCCCAGATGTGACCCACCCTGGCAGAATGGGGAGAATCAAAGTAAAAGTCATGTGTTGGGAAAAGAACAGTTTGATAATTGAAAGTAAAGTAAAATGATGCACGATTAGTAAATAGTGATGATAAATAATAATGGTAAAAAATAATGGCAAATAATAATAATGATAATGACAATGGTAATAATGATGATAATAATAATTATAATAACGGCAAAAACCAAGTGATGCCCAAAACAATCACTCCCCACTCCCTGACTGATGCAGGTCCCCATTCTGGAGCCCAGCTCAGCCCTTTCCCAGTAACCCCCAGTTCACACCCTGGATGTGATGCTCCAGGTCTGGGATTCCCTTTGGTCAGCCCAGGCCCTCCCAGCACGGCTGTGCCTGGCTGAGGACAGGGCTGAGAGGAGAGCTCTGGGTCTGTTCCCAATCCAGGGACCTGCAGCACGAAGCCAGAGGCTCTGAGGGTGCAGAGTCACATCCCAGGACACTCCAGGCCAATCTTCCACAGAGAACATGTTCCCAGCTCTTGGTGATGGATGAGGACACCAAAGTCTGAGCAGCAGCCACAGCCCCGTGCCCAAAAGGCACAAAGGCACTTTATGGGTTGGACACACCCTGTATTCCCCATTCCAGCACTTCCATCTCCTCATGCTCTGTTTTCCAGGGAAGCTGGCACAGCTGGGATAGCTCAGAGCTCCCTCCTGACCTTCAACTGATGAATCCACGGGGAGTTCCAATGATCCCGCTCCCACTCTGAGCTTGCTGTGCCACCTGCATCCCACAGGCCATCTCCCCCCTTCCCAGAGCCCCTTCCTGAATTTTCTGTGAGGCAGAAACCAAGGAGAAGGCTGTGTTTGTGTTTCTGGGATGGGTTTTATTCCACACCATATGTTTAGCAGCAGATGCTTCCTACGGGAATGTGACCAAAGCAGGGACGCTTTTCCCTGACCCCCTTTCCACACTGTGCAGACCCAAGGGGAAAAGGGAGAGCAAACATTTGGATCAGGAAGCTGCATTTGCAGCCTCCCAGCCCCTTCCCCCTGCACTCTGTGTTTGCAAAGCTCTGGTGAATAAACAACCGTGTCCCCTTGCCAGCTTCCATGGATCCAGGGAAAACTCAGAGCTGATTATAAACAAATGAGGTGGAATTTCAATTCCCAATGCAGCCTGAAGTGCTGAGAGCATCACACATCTTTGAACTGGGGGATGAAAGGGTCAGAGGAGTTCCTGGAGTTTCCCCAGAGCCTGGATTTTGGACACCAATTCCTTGTGTGTGCTCTTCAGCCAGGCAGAGTTCACCACATCTCCCCAAAACCAGCCTGGAAATGCCTTTGAGCCGGAGCAGCTCCTGAAGCTGAGAATCACAGAGAGCTCCAAAGCACAGGCTGCTCATGGGGAGCAGCTCCTGCCCATTCAGGAGCACATCTCCACCCATGGATCCTCTGACATTTTCCCCTTATCTATCAGGTAAGGATAGGGAATGTGGAAGCACTGAATCCCAGAATCCCAGGATCACTGAGCTTGGAAAATCCCTCCCAGAGCATTGAGTCCCAGCTGTGCCCAATCCCCTCCTTGTCCCCAGCCCAGAGCACTCAGTGCCACCTCCAGCCCTTCCTGGGACACCTCCAGGGATGGGAACTCCAAACCGCCCTGGGCAGCCCCTCCCAATCCCTGAGCCCCCTTTCCATGGGGAAATTCCTCCTGGTGCCCACCCTGAGCCTGCCCTGGCCCAGCCTGAGGCCGTTCCCTCTGCTCCTGTCCCTGTTCCCTGGGAACAGAGGCTGCAACCTCCAAATGCACCAACACATCCCAGTATGAGTGACTGGAGGAGCAGGACAAGGGTGGAAAATGCAGCTTCCATGTCCAGAACTCAGACTGACCCTTGTCTCTTCTGGAGTTTCTGCAGAATATTTGGGTATCTCTGGAGTTTTCAGCCATGATCTTCCAGGGCCAAACGGAGTGCTCCAGGCTGGAGACCCAGAATTCCTGCACACCCTGGAGCGTGGAGCACCAGGAGCACCCAGAACCTGCTGTGCTGTCAGAGGCTGTGGAGACAGCTGGGCATGGCAGCCCCTGCCCTTGGAGAGGTATCCCTGGATTGGGCTATGATGAAATCTTCTCAAACTCTCCTGGATTGAGAAATCCTCCTTGGTCATGCTGAGTTCCCAGCACGCTTTGGAAGCCCATGTAGATTTGCTGAGACCCATTGGTTTTCCCCCTTTGTACCGCCCCTGCTTTTCCCCATAAAACCCCCGGTTTCTGCCCTGTTCAGGGGGGAGCTGCTGTCACTGGTGTCCTTTGCAGGGTGCTGGAATAAAGGAACTCTGTGGAACAACCACACAGTGCTCCTGTCTCTTAGTCCCAGTGCTGGGGACACCTCACAAGGCAGAGCTGAAATCACCAAGAGCTGAAATCCCTGCTCAGAGCTGAAATCCCTGCTCAGAGCTGATGTGCCTGCCCCTTGCTGAGGTTACCCAGCAGCTGAAGGACTGCCTGAGACCCCTGGAAAGTCTCTTGCAGGACCTCTCTCTGGGAAGGTTGCAGAGTCCGCGTGGAGCCATCACACGTGATTATTGGCTCTGCATTCCGACCAGTGTGCCTCTTACCCCTAATCAAACAGCACTTCACATCAAGCCACCACTTTGGACTTGAAGCAGCAGCCTGGTACTGACATTTCATAGATGTTGTATGGTTATTCCTCTACATTTCCACTCACGAGGATCCTACTCTTCCAGTATATTCATTACAATCGACTTCCAACCCTTAACATCTGGTTTAAACCCAGAGAAGAGTAATAAACATAATCCTGTTTGTACTGACCCTATCATTAACCCTAAGCATCCTCCTAACCACACTAAACTTTTGACTTGCCCAAATGAACCTTGACTCAGAAATCCCTTAGGAATGTGGATTCTGCCACCTGGGGTCAGCCCCACTCCCCTTCTCAATCTGCTTCTTCTTAGCAGCCACCGATTCCTCCTATATGACCTAGAAATCCCCTGCTCCTCCCACTATCAGGAGCTACCCAGCTACAATCCCCCACCTATTGGAATATTCACCAGTAAAGCTGGACAGGACGTGCATGAGCTTGTCTGGCCTCTGTGGCTGGACCAAACAGCAGCACTGTGGTGTTTCACCCCAGAGACACTTTTGGCTGGCTGGGTGTGTGGTGTTTCACCCCACAGACACTTTTGGCTGGCTGGGTGCTGCAGTTGGCACATGGAGACAAATCCAGGCATTCAGGAGCTCTGGTGGTGCTGGGATGGAGCTTCCCCCATAACAGGGGCTGCTCCTCAGGTTTCCTTCTGTGGAGAAGCTTTAAGGGGATGGTGAAGGAAAGGAGTTGGTTCTGATGGAGGGTTTGGATCCAGAGCTTTATTCTGGCCCACAGCCTCTGAATGCAGCACCAGCTCCAACAGAACTCCCTGAGCCCGTGGCTGCTGCTGCTTTGAACCCCGGGGAGAGGGGCAGGGAAGGGGCAGGGAGCCACCAAGCAGGGACAGGAGGGGAGGGACAAAGGGACAAAGGACACCTGGATGGCCCAATGCCCCCCAGGGGTAGAGGGCATCCTGTGAATCTGCCAATCACTCTGTGCCCTTCTGGAATGGCAGGACTGACAGACAGTGCTGGGCAGGGGTCAGGGAGGAGGAAAGAGAGGTGACTGGCACACCTGGCAGGGAATTATCAGGGAGAAACCCGGGGTATCCGAGGCCAACCATGGCACCACACTGCAACACCTTCCACCACCCTGTTCTGAACTTCCTTGCTTATCCTCCCTCTTACACTAGGACTAGTATGTGAACGAATTCAAGGTGAATCAGAAAGAGCAGAATAACAGAAATCAGTCTAACCAAGACAGTTGATTTCAACTCAACAAATCACAACTTCCATGTCACTGGCTGGATCTGACATGTACATGATCAGGATCTAAGAAGAAAAAAAGTTTTTTTATTCTGTGTGCTCTCCAGTTTATATACTCTTAACAAAGCACGATCTTAAGTCATTAACTACATCACAATAACTTATTATATTCATTGGTGCAAAGCAATTAGCATCAATATAATTGGCAAAAGTTTTACAGAAATTTAATAAGGCACCTATACACATCTACTTATGCACGTAGTCAGCTTACAAAAATTTTCATGTATCTTTTCTAATCTGTTTCTATGCTGACAGCTTTGTTTTCTTCCTTGCTATGGATACACTCAAAAATCATCAATTGTTCTTTCTTCTGCTAACTCAGCTTTGCTTGCAGGCCAGCTGTCAAGCCCCTCCATACTTCCACCCTATAACTTTCTTTATGTCCTATCTCCATCTAAGCTTCTACTCAGCCTTCACCCCAAGCAGCCCAGGTTTAGCCTTCCACCAAACTCCCCTGATCTCAGCCCTGTTTAGAGAGCTGGGCCTTTCCTGGGACTGACACCGGGATCAGCACACGTCCCACGCCTGGCTGGCTGCAGGAGCAAATCCCTGCAGGGGAAAGGGATCCCTGGGTGCTGCCTGTGCCGCGGTGGCAGCAGCTCCAGGGCAGGGCCTGCAGCAGGGAACGTGTCCCTGAGGAATGCTGAGTGCGCTGCCCGCGCCAGGAACATCGCCTGCCTCGGCAAAAGGAGCCCGGCTTTTGTCACTTCCCATTTCTCAGCTGGCAAAATCGGGATGTTCAGCTGGAAATGTCCCTCCTGCTCCTGCTGACTCCCTCGTGCTCCCATTGCCACGTCCCAATGGGAACCAGGTGATCCAGCAGGTCAGAGGGACATTCCCCCATCCCAAAGTGCAGCTGGGATGACACCACAGGCAGTGCCAGGGTGGAGCCATGAGACACACACCGGGATGAAGAGGAAGAGGATGAGGATGAAGCAGGAAGGGGATGAAGCAGGAAGGGGATGAAACAGGCAAGGGATGAAGACGTAGAGGATGATGGAGACACAGGGAATGAAGAGGCAGGGAGTGAAACAAGTAGGGAATGAAGCAGGTAGGGAATGAAGAGGTGTGCTCTGGATCCCAGTTGTGTTTTGGATCCCAGGTGTGCTCTGGATCCCAGATGTGCTTTGGATCCCAGATGTGCTTTGGATCCCAGTTGTGTTTTGGATCCCAGGTGTGCTCTGGATCCCAGATGTGCTTTGGATCCCAGATGTGCTCTGGATCCCAGGTGTGCTTTGGATCCCAGGTGTGCTCTGGATCCCAGGTGTGCTCTGGATCCCAGATGTGCTTTGGATCCCAGATGTGCTTTGGATCCCGGGTGTGCTCTGGATCCCAATTGTGCTTTGGATCCCAGGTGTGCTCTGGATCCCAGATGTGCTTTGGATCCCGGGTGTGCTTTGGATCCCATCCCACAGCCTGGAGATCCCCCTGCCCTGCTCTGATCCTGCCAGAGGAGCCCTGTGACCCCATGGATGGAAATTAAATCCAGGCAGGGCTGAAGTGTGAAGGGTTTGGATATCCTCGTGGGTAGGGAAAGCAACCAGCTGCCACAGGGATTTAAATATCCAAGGAGGCATCTTGGGAAGTCCAGCAGGGACCATCCCAGGAGCTTCCTGCGCTCCCTCTGGCCCTGCTGGGCTGCACTTGGGGGTTTTATGGGAGGGATCCTCCAACATGGGATCCCCCAGCCCTCCCTCCACCACAGCCCATCCCTGCCTGGATCCCTCCATCCCTCCAGCTGTCCTGCAGATCCTGCTGGAGGAGCCCACCCAGCATCCTGGGAACGGCTTGGTGCTGCTTTCCTTTTCATTTTCAAAGTGCTGACAGCTCCCCTTTGTCCCTCGATGGGTTTTTTGCTCTGGGCTTTTCTCTCCGTTCTCATGAAATGGAATCATTTTGTGCCCAGCCAGGAACTCGGAGCTGCTCTGAGGTGACAAACACAGCAGCAGCAGCAGCAAATATTGTCACTGCAGCTCTTGGCTGCAGCCTGACCCCGCTGCCCACACACATCCCCACTCGTGTCACCGCTGCTGGAGCGCCTGCAGGGCACACAGCCCGCTCGTGCTCACCTGCCCGCCTCCCCCGTCACCAAAGGTGGGACTTGATGAAATCTGGGGCAGTTCCTCGCTGTCCCCGTGCCTCCCTGCAGCACTACAGGTGCTGTTTGCCCTCAGGCTGTGCCTCAGCCCTGCCCTGTCCCCCTGCTCTGCACCCCAGCCCTTGGCATTTCTCACACATCCACTCCTGTCCCTGCTCAAGCTGTCAGATGTGGCTCCAGGCACTCCCATGATTCACCCATGGCCAGGCTCCTGCCTGGATCGATGGGGTGGCCATGGGGCCATGCCCACATTCCCAGGCTCTGCCCTCTCCCCAAGCAGGGCCCTGCCTGCCCGTGACGCTGGTGACACTGTGGCCTGGCTGCCTTTGAATTAATTCCATTCATTTCACAGTGCCAGGCTTTCACTGAACCCTTTCCCTTATTTTTCACATGATTGCCAATCTCTGCTCTTGCACTGCCGAGTCCAGCCATTTCTCCAGCTGTCCAGAAGGGCCATTAATCAAATGAGAGGGACGTGAGGGACATTGGTGTGCACAACCCGTGGGTGTCACCGTGTCCCTGCATGGCCAGGCTCCAGCCCTGCTCTTCCTGGCCCTGTGTGCCACCCTGTGTGCCACCCTGTGTGCCACCCTGTGTGCCACCCTGCTGCCCAGGCTCTGCTGGAGCTCCTCACCTGGGTCTCCTGTGAGCTGCAGCCCTGTCAGGCCATGCTCTGTCCCAGGCAGCACGCAGGGATCAGCCCTGGATAAATCAGTCCAGGGAAGCTCCTGCAGCAGCAGCAAGGCTTGGCTGCTTGGACCAAAATCAACCTGGTTCACTCGCTGCCTGCTTCATCCCTGCCTGCTTCATCCCCTGCCTGCTTCATCCCCTGCCTGCTTCATCCCCTGCCTGCTTCATCCCCTGCCTGCTTCATCCCTGCCTGCTTCATCCTCTGCCTGTTTCATCCCCTGCCTCTTCATCCTCTTCATTGTTCATTCCTTACCTACTTCATCCCTGCCTGCTTCGTCCTCTGCATTGTTCATCTCCTGCCTGCTTCACTCCCTGCCTGCTTAATTCCTTATCTGCTTCATTCTTTACCTCCTTCACCCCCTGCCTCTTCATCCTTAACATTCTTCACTCCCTGCCTCTTCATTCCCTGTGTCTCCAGCATCCTCTGTGTCTTCATTCCCTGCCCCTTCATTCCCTGCCTGCTTCATCTCCTGCCTCTTCATCCTCTGCATTCTTCACTCCCTGCCTCTTCATTCCATGTCTCCATCCTCCTCTGCATCTTCATCCCCTACCTGCCTCATTCCCTTCCTCTTCATCCTCTGCCTGTTTCATCCTCTTTCTCCTTCACCCTCATCCTCTTCTTTATCCTTGTGTCTGCCTTTATCCCTGCGTATCCCTCTTTGTTTGGTGTGGTTGACTGTGGAGGTGGACAGGAAGCTGGGGAATAGACCTGATTCAAGAGTCAAAATTAAAAACATGTATGTGTTGTATCTGGTCCTGTCTCCTGTACAGACCCACAAACATTGGCATCACCATGACTAAAGAGGCTGGATGGGAGGGAAAGGGAATCTGCCAGAACCAGGAGAAATAGCTGCAGAAAGTGGCCTGAAAGCATCCCTCCATTCCTTGAGGTTTCCTAAAACTATTCTAAGTGTTCCAGAGTCAAAACATTACTATTCTACTTTATTCTTTATGTTGATTATTGCATCATCTTCCTGCCTTGCCTCACTTCCCTCCCTCTTCATCCCCCTGGAAACTTTATCCTCCTGCCTGCTCCATCCCCTGCCTGCCCCATCCTCCTGCCTGCTCCATTCCTTGCCTGCTCCATTCCTTGTCTGCTTCATTCCTTGCCTCATTTCCCTTCCTCCTCATCCTCCTGCCTGCTTCATCTTCCCTTCTGCTCCATCCCTGCCTTGTCCCTGGAGCTGCCCCATGGCCCTGAGGCCCAGCTGCCTGCAGGAGGTGACAGCAGTGGCAGGAGAGGGGTGGGAGCAGCCTGTGCTCCCAGGGGATGAGGAGGAGCAGGGTGCCCCGTGCTGTGCCAGCCCCAGCTCTGCAGGCCCCCATCCCTTATGCAGTGCCCGGCCAGGGCATGCTGGCTTCTCTCCTGGCTCCAGGGAGATGTGCTGGGCTCAGCCCTCACCCGTTCTCCAGCCCTGGGCACTTGGAGGCCGCCCCTGACACCCTGAACATCCAGCCCTGGGCAGGGCTGCTGCCCCCAGGCAATTGGCTCTGACCCCTCCTGGCCAGAGGGCAGCTCTGTGTCTCCCAGAAAGCCTCTGGACAGGGCTTGAACTCCTTCCAGACTCCCAGGTTTTTTCAGCTCTTTGTTTTCCTCCCATTTAGGAAGAAGAGCTCCCAGCTCCCACGGCCCTCCGTGCAGAATCATCCTCCTGAGAAGATGAAAGCAGACACGGGTCAGACTCATCAGGCCGGAGGTGGGATCCTCACCCTTTTAATCACCCTGGGCTCCTCCTGCAGCAGCTCAGGGGTGTGTGCCAGACTCTGCCAGACGTGTGGAGCCTGGAGCTGATTTTCCTCTGCAGGGAGTGAGAATGAAATGGGACTGAGCAGTGAGAAGTGAGCCACGGACACCCAGAGCCAGGTGGGAACATCTCAGCTCAGGTGCTGAGCTCATCCCTGCTGACACTCACACCCTGGGCACGGCCAGCAGGGCAGGGGCTCCTCCAGGGACCCTGGCACGGAATCCACACCTGGGAGGGGAGCTCGGCACCAGAGCATTGATTCTCCTGAGGGCTCTGAGCTGAAGGGATGAGTTCTCCCCCCTCCCATCCCACTCATCCCTTCCTCCAGAGGCTCTGCCTGCCTTCCCAAGCTGCAATGTTTCCTCCTGTGCTGGGGAGGATCTGACACATTTTGCCTGGTGGTGGAACACAAAGATGGGGACAAAGCCTTGGCTGGTCACACAGAGGGGAAGGACAGCAGTGACCTGGGATAGGACACAGGTAATGAAGAGAATTCTGGCCTGGACAAGCACAGGGACAATGAGCTGGGAGTGTGGATATGGCAATGCTGGGAAGCAGCTGGGAGCAGAGGGTGGAGGTGCTGCACTCCAGGGACTGCAGGGAGCTGGAGAGGAACTGTCCTGCTCAGGTGAGACCCCAGCTGCAGAGCTGCCCCAGCACAGACAGAGCTGGAGCTGCTGGAGCCAGGCCAGAGGAGGCTCCAGGATGAGCAGAGGGATGGAGCAGCTCTGCTGGCAGCAAAGGCTGGCACAGCTGCCATTGTTCACCTGCACAGGAGAAGCTTTGGGGGAGCTCAGGGTGGCCTTGCAGGGCCTGAAGGAGCCCCAGGAAACCTGGAGAGAGACAATGGACAAGGGATGGAGGGACAGGACACAGGGAATGGCTCCCACTGCCAGAGGGCAGGGATGGATGGGATATTGGGAATGAGGAATTGTTCCCTGTGAGGGTGGGCAGGCCCTGGCACAGGGTGCCCAGAGCAGCTGGGGCTGCCCCTGGATCCCTGGCAGTGCCCAAGGCCAGGCTGGACACTGGGGCTGGGAGCACCTGGGACAGTGGGAGGTGTCCCTGCCATGGCAGGGGCAGGGCTGGATGAGCTTTAATTTCCCTTCCAACCCAGCCCCACCATTCCCTGATTCCATGGCTGGGGTCACTCTGTGTGGGAGGAGATGCTGCTGGGATGTGGTGCAGGCACCTGCCCATCACAGGGGCCATGAACAGCCCTGTGCCCCTCTGCCCTTCTCCCCAAGTGGGAAGTGCCAGAGCAGGAAGGCAGAAGGCTCCCAATGAGAGCAGATAAAAGGAATCAGTTTCCTGTGTACAGCAAAAGCTCAGCTGGAGGGACTCCTGGCCACAGGGAACACCCAAGGATGTGGATTTAGCTGGGATCAGAGAAGGGTTAGAACTGGAAATGGGTTAGACCAGGTCCCTGGGGCCACCCTTGGACAGGATCACACATTTGGCTGAGCCAGGAGAAAATCCTGCATTCTTTGGGCCATAAACCACCCCCTTGTGCCCTCAGGGATCTGCAGGGAGAGGGATCCCTCTGGG
Organism: Calcarius lapponicus; assembly: GCA_039654755.1. Lineage (NCBI taxonomy): Eukaryota > Metazoa > Chordata > Aves > Passeriformes > Fringillidae > Calcarius > Calcarius lapponicus. The sequence goes on along the minus strand of CM077476.1, from coordinate 17,837,196 downwards.
AAGGACTCTGTGGAGCCTGGAGATGGCTCAGACAGCAGCCCAGGAGCTGCAGCTGGGATGGCAGCAGCTGAGTCTGGGAGGAAGCAGCAAACCTGGATTGTCCCACTGCAGACAGGACCTGCCAGAGCTCCCCAGGTGCCTCAGCCTTGCTGCAGGATCCTAGGAGGCTTCTGGGGAAAACTGCCTGAGGTGTGGAGAGGGGAGAGCCAGGATCCACTGTGCCTGTGGAGAGCAGAGGGAGCAAACAGCAGGAGCGGGATGTGGCTGTCCCAAGGCTGGGGGAGAAGGGATACTCAGGAATTCCAGCCCTGGGCACCAACCCCAAGAGTCCAGCAGGGAGGGAACACCCCTGGCACTGCTGGGATTTGTGTCTGTGTGTGCTGATACTCCCTGACCCATCCTCCTGGCAGTCTGGGAGCCTGGAAAATCAGCGCTGCTGCTTTTTATTTCCTCTCAGCTCCCCCCAGCCAGGGGCAGAGCCAAGGGGCACCATGAGCCCCGCTGAAGGGAAAACTCCCCCAGAAAAAGCCCTGGCAGCAGCAAATCCATAGAAAATCCTTTGCAAACACAAATAGAAGGAACATTATATGAGGGAGCTCTCAAGGCCAGAGAAAGGCACACTAATGGCTCTGGGGAGGAGCTGTGACCCCGGCCATGAAAGCTCCACTGTGGCTGCTGGAAATGAGGATTTCAAAGGCTCTGGGAGTGCAGCAGGGACCCAGAGGCATTCCTGGAGGGGGAGATGGGAATGGTGAAGTTTGGCTCCTTTGGCACTGGGATAAAGGAGCTCTTTCTAATCAGGGACCCAGCAGGGTGGGGGTTCCCAGGGGGCTTTATGAGCATTGAATTCTCACACCAAGCAGCAACCAAAAGGCAGCAAAAACCCTCTTGATGACACAGCCTGCTCCCAGCTGCCTGGTGCCCCATCCAGCTCACTGGGAAGGGTGGAAACCCATCAGCCCTGACCTCTGCTATTCATCCCTGGGATTCTTTTGGACCCCAAACCTCTGCAGACCTTCCCTTTTGGGGCTGCTATTTAAAAGAGTTTAAATATTAAAATATTAATAATTTTAATATTTAATATCTGAGGTTATTTTAATTTTTTTTCCTCTTTTGGGGGGGTTTCTATGCCCACATCTGGTTTTGATGTGCACTCAGAAAGGTTTTTTTGTGCCAGACCAGCTCCTGGTGGTGCCCCAGTGCCATGGGGGCTTTCCTTGCCACCTGAGGGCTACTGGACACCCAGGGAGCAAAATGTCCTTGCCCGGGGTGGCAGGAGGGTGGGATATGGAATTCCCACCTCCAGAAGGCGGGACTGTGCTGAGGGTCTGCCCTGAACCTGCAGCAGTGCCTGGGCACAGACAAACCCCCAGCCCCAGCCCAAAGCAGAGCCCCAGGCTCTGACCCCACCAAGTGCAGCTGGGACGTGCCCCGAGTGTCCTGCTGTGGTTTCCAGCGGGAATTACCAGGGAATGGGGCTGCTGCTCCTGGCCTGGGGCTCCCTGCAGCAGCTTTCTCCCTGGTGTCACCACCCGTCCCAGTGAGCGGATGGTGATGGTTCCTGGATTGATCTCAGGGGGCAAAAACCGACACGGTACAAGGGGGTTTTCAGTGATGATCAAAACAAATGCACCTTTATTGAATGACCACAGCAAAATGCGACAGAGGGAGAGAAAAATATAAAGAGAGAGAAAAGAAAGAGGGGGATAGAGCTACCAAACGTAGAGACGAAGTCCTTTGGTCCAGTCCAGTCGAGGATCCGCCTGTTACATCAGGGAGATCTCAAAATCTCAGTAACTCAGAGGTTTTTATTATGGTAACTCTATTGGAAATTGCTGGGGTGGGGGAAACAGATACAATAAGGAATAGATGTAACAGGTAGTCCACGTTCTCAGCAGTAGTGAGAGCCATTGTCTTCTTGGTCCAGCGGTCACAACCTGCAGGCAAACATCTGGCTTTGGTCAGCTTTGGTCCCCCACACACCTGCCCCGGGCTGGGGGTCTCAGTCCCAGTCCTTGGGAGGAGCAGAGGGGCCTTTGCACACGGGGGTTCCATGTCTCAGTCCTTGATGGAGAGGCTCCTTCCATCTCAGTCTGTCTGTCACAGCAGCTGCAAACGAGGGAGAGGGGTCTGCTGCAGGGACCACCCAGAGCTCAGGAGAAGTCCAGCCAGGCCCAGAGGTGGGACAGCTCCCAAGGCTGTTGCAAAAAGGGCACGGTGCTCCCTTCTTAGCATACAGCAAACAACCCCTGTGAAAACAATAATTTAGCAATGCTCTCGGATCTCAGGGCCTTGTTGGCGTGTGACTTTCTCCTTTGGAGCCAGAGATTCTAAACAGGGGGGGTCTTCTCTCCAGTGGTCCCCAAATGATGATCGTGAGGCAGATGAGGGAAAATTCGGACAGACTCTCACACCTGGGGACAGCTCCAAAGGTGCTTTATGGTGGTGCAGCTGGGCTGGGAGGACACGGAGCTGTTGCTGAGGCTCAGAGCAGAGCTGCCCTGCCAGGAGAAGCTGCTGAGGAGCTGCTGTTGCTCTGACAACAGCCAGAGCATCCCCGGGCCTGCTGAGGAGGGGAAAAGCTCTGGGTGAGCTCCCTGTGCCCACCAGCTCCCCCGTGGGTTTGAGGGCACATTCTGTGCTTTTCCTTGTCCCAGCTTCCCCTCTGTCCTGTCTTTTGGAGCAAGGCATGGGTTGTTAAAAGCTCCAGTGCCTGAAATAATTCCCTCACTTTCCAGGTGTTTCCAGCTCAGCCGCCCAGGGCTGCAGCAGGGACCCTGTGGAGGTTCCCCCAAACCTGGGCAGGTTTTGCTGCCTCAGGGCTCCTGCCCCCAGCCAGGGTCCCCTGTGAGAGAAGAGAAGAGAAGAGAAGAGAAGAGAAGAGAAGAGAAGAGAAGAGAAGAGAAGAGAAGAGAAGAGAAGAGAAGAGAAGAGAAGAGAAGAGAAATAGAAAGGCCTCAGCATTTGGGGCCATCATTTCTTCCTCACCTCACACAGCATCAGGTCCTGTTGAACTTCTTGTCACCCACATGATGGGGGAAGCTGAGTGCGACCAGCAGAGCTCCAGCCCAGCTTCCACACGGGAAAAGCAGGATGAGATCTGTCCTGGGCTGCAAGATGTGGCTGGGTGTGTATTCTAGTTCATCCATCAGAGCTGGGGCAGTTCTCTCTGTTCATGGGGCAGTTTTTTCTTTATCTCTCCCACAGCCAATCGTCCCTCCAGGAGATCTCTGCTGTTCATGGCCACTGAGTGTCCCTGCAGGGCTGATCCAATTCCAGCATCCCATGGGGAGATGCTCTGCCCAGGGCAGGAGCCAAGCATTCCTACCTGGATCCAATCTGAGCCTGGCACAGCACAGCAGCCTTTGCCCCCTGCATTGCCAGAGGAGCAGCTTTCTGCTGCCCTGCATTGCCAGAGGGAGCCCAGGCCCATCTGCAGCAGCCCTGGAGCTGCAGAGGAAAACTCCCCCCTTGTGCAGGATCCCTGCTGCAGCAGAGCCACAGCTGGCACTGCAGGAGGGCTGAGCCCCCATGGGATGGGGCTGTGCCACCCCCTGACACACAGGGGACAGGGCCTGCTCTCACTCTGGCAATGGGGTTTTGTATTACTGCATTTATTATTTTATTTTTTATTTTCTTCCCTAGTAAAGAACTGTTACTCCTATTCCCATCTATTTGCCTGAGAGCCCCTTAGTTTCAAAATTATAATTTGGAGGGAGGGGGTTTGCATTTTCCATTTCACGGAGGCTCCTGCCTTCCTTAGCAGACACCTGGCTGTTCAAACCCAGACAAGATCCCACCCTGGCCCGGAGCTGAATCCCAAAGGGGATCCAGGAGCAGCCCTGGGCTGTTCCCACCCTGCCCCCGGGCACAGCTCCTGCAGAACCCAGAGGCACCGGCTGGACCCAGGGCTGGCTCTGCTCCCCTCTGCTCTGGGAGGCAGCACCCGAGTGTTCTCTGTGGCTCTGTTTGCCTGCACTGCTCTTCCCAGCTTCCCTGGTCCCTGCAGCACTGCTCACATCCCCATATCCATGGAGACACGGCATCACCTCGGCCGAGCCTCCCCGCACAGCACAGTGCCCTCTCCTCTCTGGCAGCGGCAGCCGCACATTCCTGACCCCCGGGCTCAATTACTGCAGCTCATTATCTCCGGGAAGGGAGCCAAGCAGGCTGAGAAAGCTTCCACTGGTGCAAACTGCAGCAGATCTGCGTGCTCGGTGCCCGGGGCTGTGATCCATCAGCCCGCAGCTCCCGCTGCCCTCCAACGCCGCATCCCTGCCGGGCTCGGCCCGCCCTGGAGCGGCTCCTGCAGCCCTCCCAGGCACAGGGACAGGGACAGGCACAGGGACACCTCTCCTGCTGCTCTGGGGATGCTTTCCCCAGGGATGTGCCCCCTGCTCCCGGCTCTGGCTGGGATCTGATGTGCCCATGGCACAGGGAAGGAGAGGGATGGGAACACCGAGGGACAGCGTGGCAAAACCACCTGGGCTGGGTCACAGAGACTCAGAAAAGCCATTGTTGGGGAAGATGAAACAGGAAAGCCTTATAAATATGATTCTTTGGGAAAAGGTTTTGAGAATATGGAAACTATAAATGAGATTGAAATGAAAGCAAGCTTTGAGATACCTCAGTTACTGAACAACTGGAAAACAATGGTGTGCCCGGCTGAAGGTGATCCCCTTTTGATGGAACAACACCCTCTGCTTGCAGACAGCTCCAAGGGTCAGAGCAGACCCTGCCAGCTTGGCAGAAGGGGCACAAAGAGGAGTTTTTAGGGTTTAAAATGTAACACTGTGTGGTAATGTAGTGATTCTTATAGGCTGTATGTAAATGCTATAGGATTTGTATCCTGTACTAGATTGGTTAGTGAGAATCAGAATATTCAACACAGAAGAAGATTTATTGTATTGGAATGGGAACTTTGCTCTCTTACCCCATTTATTCTCTTGCCCCTTTTACTCCCTTACGCTTTTACTCTCTCACCCTCTCATCCTCTCTCCCCCTCTCTTCTCTCAGTCCTGCTCTGAGCTGTGTTTGGCAGCTCCCAGCAGGGCCCTGCACCCAGGCCCTTTGCAATAAACCCCAAGTTCCAGTCCTGGCTGCAGAGATCTCTCATCTCCATCCCGACCGTGCTACCCGCTGATGCTCCTACAAACGTGATCCAGGATGGAAGGATCCATCTGGCTGAATTCCAGCATGGACCTGGCTCCCAAGGAGCCTTGCTGGTGCTCAGTTCCCAGGGGAGGAGGCACAGAAGGGCAGCGTGGCCCTGCCAAGCCATGGATGCTCCCAGCCACAGCAGCCAATTCCCTGCTCCTGATGGCTCACAACTTCCCCTCTGGGATGGGAACTCTCATTTGGACACACAGCCATGGATGTGGGCAGCAGGAGATGGATGCTTTCCTTGAAGCCTCCCAAGCCTGGCTGCTTGGCCTTCAGCCTCACCTTCCTCCTGCCTTCCCACAGCCTCTCCGGCTGCCCTGGTGGGAAAACTGGGAACCACAGAATCACAGAATCACACAGAATTACAGAATCCCACAGAATCACAGAATCACAGAATCACACAGAATTACAGAATCCCACAGAATCACAGAATCACAGAATCCCACAGAATTGCAGAATCCCACAGAATTGCAGAATCACAGAATCACAGAATCCCACAGAATCCCACAGAATTACAGAATCACAGAATCACAGAATGATGAGGTTGGAAGAGACCTCCAAGATCATCAAGTCCAACCTGTGCCCTAACACCTCAACCAGACTACAGCACCAAGTGCCATGCCAGTCCTTTTATAAACACATCCAGGGATGGTGATTCCACCACCTTCCTGGGAAGAGCATTCCAGTGCTTTATTATTCTTTTGGTGAAAAATTTTTTCCTAATATCCAACCTGTACCTTCCCTGCTGTAGCTGAGACTGTGTCATCTGGTTCTGTCAGTGCTGCCCTATGGAAGAGACTGACCCCACCTGTCTGCAGCCTCCCTTCAGGAAGGTGTAGAGAGCAATGAGGGCACCTCTGAGCCTCCTCATCTCCAGGCTGAACAACCCCAGCTCCTTCCAGCGTTCCTCACGGGGTTTGTGCTCCCAGCCCCTCACCAGCCTTGCTGCCTCCTCTGGACACACACCAGCATCTCAGTGCCCCAGCAGCACCCCCTCACCCCCTGCCTCCCTCCCCCAGGCTCCCCAAGTCCCTGTCTGGGAGTTTATGGGCAGAACATTTTGTTTGCAAAGTGCTGTCAGATGCGACATTAAGAGGCGCCGTAAATCAGCGCGCGGGGGCCTCTCCAAGCCTCGGCAGATGAAAACCTTTTATCACAATTTGGATCTGTTTGCACTGGTATGAAAATTATGGCTCCAGTTTAGCATCAACTTCCCATTATTCATGTCCCTGGGAGCAGCAGCGGCTAAATTGGATTGTTTCAATCCCTGCTGGCCCTGAGAGCCTGGCAGGTCCCACCCCGCTCTCCATCCTCACCTTGATGCTCCTCGCACAGGATGTGGGCGGGAAGGAGGCTCCTCCACCCGCCCTGGCTGCAGGAGGGCGAGGGAGCAAGGGAGTGAGGGATGCCAGGGAGGATGGAGCTGCTTCTGCATCGTCCTGGCGGCTGGAACGGGCACAGGGCCCATCACAGGGACTCTGCCCAAGGTGGGAAGGGCCCAGCTCTGGGCACGTCCCTTACCACAGACATCTTTTATGAAAAATCCTTTCCTTGGGATTTTTCCTCCTGAGAAGCTGAGAGGCCTCAGGAACAAAATGTAAACAATGGTTATCTGCTGCTGTGGGATGCAACAGGTGCATCTGGGATTGGTCTCATGTTGGTTGTTTCTAATTAATGGCCAACCACAGTCAGCTGGCTCAGACAGAGAGTCCAAGCCACAAACCTTTGTTATCATTTCTTCCTATTCTATTCTGAGCTAGACTTCTGATGAAATCCTTTCTTCTATTCTTTTGTATAGTTTTAATGTAATATGTATCATAAAATAATAAATCAGCCTTCTAAAATATGGAGTCAGATCCTCATCTCTTCCCTCATCCTCAGACCCCTGTGAACACGGTCACAGTCCCTCCCTCTGTGCCCCATGCCCGGGCACTCTCTGCTTCCTGGGCAGTGCTTGGAACAGGGGAGAGTTCAGGAGTGTGGGAGGGACAAAGGATGTGGATGGAGCTGGGATGGAAGGGAGGGATCTTTGTAACAAGAAATCAGGATGTGCCTCCTCCCCGTCCTGACAGAAATGCCAGGGGGGGATTGTCTGCTGCTCCTGCCACCCACCTTGCCAAGGAGGGAATTCCCATTTCTGCCACGGCCCAAACCCATCTCCTCAGGAATCACACCCATGGGCGCTTCCCTAATTGTATTTACAGCTGCATTAATCGGTTTGGCTCTGCTGTGGGGCACAGCTCCTGAGTTTTGTCCTGCTTGGCTTTCAGTGGAGCTCGAACAAGGGGGGGGGGGGACAAGGGGACGATTTCTTGTCCCCCCCACACGGAGCTGGGCCAGGCTCTGCTGCTGCCCATCCTCCCCACCGTGTTTGCTCTGCAATTCCAGGGCACCAACAGGCTCCAGCCTCACTCAGGTGTGAATGGACCCTGACAGCGGCTCCTTCCCCACCCCAAACACCTCCTGTGATCTCTCCCTGGGTGTGCTGGCCCAGCACAGGCTGTTCACACATCCCAAGGAGCCTTTGGGATGTGACCAGCACGGACCCAGGGCTGGCTCCATTGTCCACGCTCCCCAAACACCTGGAAGCTCATCTCACCCCAGCACCACTGTCCTGGCAAGCTGGAAAACCCTTGGAATGTTGGTGTCCACCTGAAACACTGAGATTTATTTGAAACCTTTATTTTAAAGGTTTTCTTTGCAACAAATTAAGCTGGAAACCTCCACTGAAAGGTGATGAGAGGCACCACCAAGTCCTGGTTGAAAGTGTTGGATGTTCCTGCCAGGCTTAACTCAGCTCCACAGGAAGAACAATTAAATTTCTGGCTGGAACAGTCTGGGACCATCATCCAGGGGGGTGACACTGTTGAGAGTGACACTGTGACACTGTGACACTGTGACTCAGCTCCTGAGGTCCCTCTGTGGGCAGCATCATCACCAAGCCCTCAGAGCCCTTCATTTCCCCCCTCATGGGATGGAGTTCAAGCAGCAGCTGCACAGACCTGGCTCTCCAGAAATTAGGAGCTGGCACAGGGGCTGTCACATCAACAGCCTTTGTGACACAGCTGGGGACATTTATTTTCCTTTTCGCACCTCACCGCTGTTGTAATTGCACTTTTTTTTTTAAGATAATCTGGCCAGATGCTCTCCCAACAAGCCTCAGAGTCTGTTGTGGCAAGGCAGGAGGAGGTTTAATTTTAACTTGGTCCCAGAGAGGCTGCTCAGGGACAATGTCAGCGTCCAGCAAATCCCTCGGGGGTTTCTGTGTCACAGACAGAGCTTTGCGCAGCAGGGAGCACCCCAATAAATCCCAACAAAATTCTCAGGTTTGGGGTTTTTATTCACACTCACCCCGTGCCTCCCCTCAGGCCATTCCCCCTCCAGCCAGGCCCATTTTCAGGTCCCTGTGTCCCCCAGAGGAGTGGGGTGACCCTGGCAAATCCAGCTGTGATGCTGCCAGTCCTCGCTGAGCTCCCCGAGCACTGCAGGCTGCTCCCAGCCAGCCCAGCTTCATTTCTCTGCCATCCATCACTGATTTGCCACACTGTCAGAGTTCAACAATAGCAGTAATAATTAACCATTTAATCTGACTCAAACACTGGGGCTTGTTTGCTCTTTCAGCGGATCAGATGGGAAACATTGCAAAGATCACATTCTGATGTTCCCCGGTTTCGTGTTAAGTGTCTTGACTCTGCAAAATTGCTGGGAGTCTTTCATTTTGCTCTTTAAGCTCGTTAGTCCAAATTAAAAACAGCATTCATTCTAATTTCAGCTGCTTGAAATCCCTCCAAGATCAGTGCTATTATTCTTCGGAACGCCTTGGGAGCAGAGCAAACACCCGCAGACATTCCCCAGCATTCCTGATGTCCACACGGCTCCAGCCAAGCCGCAGCTCCAGCCTGCTGCTCCTGCCACCCACCTTGCCAGGAGGGGAATTCCCATTTCTGCCACGGCCCCGACCCCCCTCTCCTCAGGAATCACATCCATGGGCGCTTCCCTAAATGTATTTACAGCTGCATTAATCGGTTTGGCTCTGCTGTGGGGCACAGCTCCTGAGTTTTGTCCTGCTTGGCTTTCAGTGGAGCTCAAAGGGACAAGAGGACGATTTCTTGTCCCCCCACACGGAGCTGGGCCAGGCTCTGCTGCTGCCCATCCTCCCCACCCTGTTTGCTCTGCAATTCCAGGGCACCAACAGGCTCCAGCCTCACTCAGGTGTGAATGGACCCTGACAGCGGCTCCTTCCCCACCCCAAACACCTCCTGTGCTCTCCCCAGGCTTCATCTCCTCTCGAACGCTCCGGGGCAGCTGATCCAGTTCCCAGGCTGTTCCTGAGGGATGTTCGGCTCCATTTCCTGAGCTGACAACGGCGAGCAGGGAGGAGAGGCAGCAGGGCCGGGCTCGGGATCGGCCGGGGAGCTCAGAGAGACCTCAGGGCTGCGGGGAGACCCAGAGAGGCTCCACACGCACGGTGAGCAGAGAACGCCCGGGGTGCGGAGAGACCCGGGGCGCCTCAGCGAGCCAGAGTCCAGACATGGGGAGAGACCCGGGGATCCCTTTCCAAACTAAATTCCAGGAATGAGGAAAGCCCCAGGAGATGCCTTACCAAGCCAAATTCCCAGAGTGGGGAGAGACCCAGGGGTGCCTTTCCAAGCTAAATTCCAGGAATGAGGAGAGATCCAGGAATGCCTTTCCAAGCTAAATTCCAGAAATGAGGAGAGACCCTGGGATGTGTTAAGAAGCCAAATTCCAGGAATGAGGAGAGCCCCAGAGATGCCTTTCCAAGCCAAATTCCCAAAGGGGGGAGAGCCACAGGGATCCCTTTCCAAACTAAATTCCAGAGTGGGGTGAGACCGAGGAATGCCATTCCAAGCTAAATTCCAGGAACGAGGAGAGACCCAGAGATGCTTTCCAAGCAAAATTCTAGGAATGGGGAGAGCCCCAGAGATGCCTTTCGAAATTCCAGAAATGAGGAAAGCCCAGGAGATGCCTTAACAAGCCAAATTCCCAGAGTGGGGAGAGACCCAGGGATGCCTTTCCAAGATAAATTCCAGGAATGGGGAGAGCCCCAAAGATGCTTTTCAAAATTCCAGGAATGAGGAAAGATCTTGGGATGTGTTAAGAAGCCAAATTCCAGGAATGGGGAGACCCCCAGGGATGCCTTTCCAAGCCAAATTCCAGGAATGAGGAGAGACCCAGGAATGCCTTTCCAGAGTGGGGAGAGCCCCAGGGGTGCCTTTCCAAGCTAATTCCAGGAATGAGGAGAGACCCTGGGATGTGTTAAGAAGCCAAATTCCAGGAATGAGGAGAGCCCCAGAGATGCCTTTCCAAGCCAAATTCCCAGAGGGGGGATAGCCACAGGGATGCCTTTCCAAACTAAATTCACAGAGTGGGGTGAGACCGAGGAATGCCATTCCAAGCTAAATTCGCAGGAACGAGGAGAGACCCCGAGAGACTGCCTTTCAAGCAAAATTCTAGGAATGGGAGAGCCCAGAGATGCCTTTCAAAATTCCAGAAATGAGGAAAGCTTCAGGAGATGCCTTAACAAGCCAAATTCCCAGAGTGGGGACGTGACCCAGAGATGCCTTTCCAAGATAAATTCCAGGAATGGGGAGAGCCCCAAAGATGCCCTTTCGAAATTCCAGAAATGAGGAAAGACCCTGGGATGTGTTAACAAGACAAATTCCAGGAATGAGGAGAGTCCCAGGATGCTTTTCCAAGCCAAATTCCAGGAATGAGGAGACACCCAGGGGTGCCTTTCCAAGCAAATTCCAGGAATGAGGAGTAGAGACCCAGGATATGCCTTTCCAAACAAATTCAGATATGAGAAGAGACCCTGGGACATGTTAAGCAGCCAAATTCCAGGAATGAGGAGAGCCCCAGGGATGCTTTGTCCAAGCCAAATTCCAGCGAATGAGGAGAGCCCCAGAGATGCCTTTCCAAACTAAATTCCCAGAGTGGGGAGAGCCCCAGGGTTGCCTTTCCAAGCCAAATTCCAGGAAGGAGGAGACCCCCAGGGTTTGCGTTTCCAAGCCAAGACCCCTCCCCAGAGCAGCCCTGCTGCTCCATGCCCAGGGGATCACACCCGAGCCATCCCAGCAATGACCCCACTGGGAGGTTGTGAAAGAGGCTCCTGGATGCCCAAAATTCCAGCCTGGCACCCCAAACCTCCCCTCTGGGAACCACGCCATTGCTCAGGGTGTTTCATCCCAGCTCTGCATGTGGCTGGGCTGTTTCCATCCACAAAATAATTCCTGCTCCCACCATGCTCCAGATATCCAGAGGGGATCTGTCCTGGGAAAGGGGAGGAATCTGACCAGGGAGGGCTCTCCAGCCTTGCCCAGCTCCCGAGGAGCTGCAGGAGGAGGAGGAGGAGGCAAAAGCAGAGGAGGGTTGGAAGGACCTTTATTTCCAGCTGGATGTCAAGAGAAAGTGTCCAAGTAGGAGGTGAAAGGCAGGAAGGATTTTGTTCCCTGGGATGCTCCAGGGAAAAGTAATTTAAGAGAGCCTGGGTCTGAAGCCAGCACATCTGCCTCCAAGGCTCATGGAGCTCTTCCCAGGAGCTGGGAAGGTTCAAGGCTGAGGAGATCTCACGTGCAGTTAATACCTATTTTAATACCTATTTTACATCTGCAGTCTCTAATATGTTGCCACAGCCTTGGAAATGTTGTGACTCGGAAGCCATAAAAGCTGGAAGGAACCCGCTAATTGAGAACACAGCCAGGCTGTAAATCCCAGGAAAACACCGGGCTTGGGCAGGAGGACAAAGCGCAGGAGGGCCCCCAGCAAGAGAGGGGAGGGGTGGAGAACTCAGCTGGAGAGGCAGGAAGGAAATTAAAGAGAGAGGGAAGAGGGAGAAAATGGGGCTGGAGGGGGTCCCCGAGGCAGGCTGAGCCTCAGGTACCACTGCAGGTTGATTTGGGGAATCAAAGGAATTGATTCTGATGGGAATTGCCATCAGGAGATGGAATTATTAGAGCAAATTGATGGTGTGTGAATAGGAGCTAATTGCCAGAACCAAGGGGAGATTCGCCCCAAGAATGGAGCAGAAAGCAAAGATGATATTTCCATCTGCTGATGGAAACCCAGGGCTCGGTGGCCAAAGGGAGGGAAGGATCAAATGTGGCCCGAGGGGTGCTGTGTGGGTTTTGTAAGGATTAAATGGGGATGTGGGCGCTCACAGAGCACTGGGGCTGAGACTTTGTGGTCAGGAAAACAGAAATGGAGCTGTTGGGTATATAAATAACATGGGTTCTAATGGGGAAGATTTCCTTCGGTGACTGGGGAAGGAATATTGTCGCATCAAGAATCCGAGTGAATGTTCACTGAAGGGATCAAGTCCCTTTCACTGCAGCTCATTTCATCCTAATGGCATTTGGTTGGAGTCACTCCGATTCCAAGATTTTCTTTTATTTTTTTCCTATGGGCCTCAGCTGGGGATCTGCTCAAGAGGATCTGCAGGGATTGTCAGGAGGTTTGTGGGGAAATGTCCCACATCAGACTCGCTGAAATGAACTCGGTAATGGGTCAAAAAGGATTTCCTCTCCTGGGCAACAGGAAAATGGGGCTTGAAAGCAGTGTGGAGCATCTCTGTGATGAGGAGTGGCTTTGAGGGACCTCATCAGTCTGGAGAAGAGAGGGGACCTCGATAAAATGTGCCCCAATGCTCAGGTGAGACCCCACCTGCAGAGCTGCCCCATGCACAGGCAGAGCTGGAGCTGCTGGAGCCAGGCCAGAGGAGGCTCCAGGATGAGCAGAGGGATGGAGCTCAGCTCTGCTGGCAGCCAAAGGCTCGGCACAGCTGCCATTGTTCCACCTGCACAGGAGAAGCTTCTGGGGGGAGCTCAGGGTGGCCTTGCAGGGCCTGAAGGAGCCCCAGGAAACCTGGAGAGAGACAATTGGAACAAGGATGGAGAGGACAGGACACAGGGAATGGCTCCCACTGCCAGAGGGCTAGGGACACCTCCCACTGCCCCAGTGTCCAGCCTGGCCTTGGGCACTGCCAGGGATCCAGGGGCAGCCCCAGCTGCTCTGGGCCCACCCTGATGCCAGGGCCTGCCCACCCTCACAGGGAACAATTCCGCATTCCCCAATATCCCATCCAGCCCTGTCCCCACTGGCAGAGGCGAGCCATTCCCCTGTGTCCTGCCCCTCCATCCCTTGTCCATTGTCTCTCTCCAGGTTTCCTGGGGCTACCTTCAGGCCCCTGCAAGGGCTCTGAGCTCTCCCTGGAGCCTTCCCCAGGCTGCACACCCCAGCTCTCCCAGCCTCACCTCCCCTTACACTCCTGCTTACTCAGTGCCCCTTTCCTCTGCTGTGTGCAGGGCTGGGGCAGCTCAGCACAGGGAGCTGGGGCCCGCTGGAGGGAGCCAGCGGCTGTCCCATGTCACCCAGCCCGCTGCCTGTCACATCCTCACCCTGCCCTGCCCGGTGGGGATGATCCTGATTTGCGGTACGAGTGAGAATTTCGTGCTGCTCCCGCCACCCCGGGCCTGGCCGGTGCCCCGGGGCAGATCCCCACTCCTGCTCTGCTCCCCCTGCCCGGATCTGTCCCCTCCACCCTGTGGGCAGGGACGCTGGGACGGCTCCTTGGCAGCATCCCTGTCCTGCTGCCTCCCATTTCCGTGCTCTGCTCCCCAGGGAGCGCCTGCAGCCCCTCCTCCCAGGCTCCCGCTGACCCTGTGCTGCTCCTCCTGCATCCCTGCCTGCATCCAGGGGGGCAGCGTCCCGGCACCCCCGCTCCCAGCACAGCCCGCCTGGGGCCCTGGCCGCCCCTGCAGGGCATTTGTGTCGCAGGAGCGTTTCTGTTCCATGCTAAATTTAATCTGCCTGTACGTTCAGGGCTTCTGGATCGGGGAGAAGCTGCTGCTGGTCCTCCCTCTGCTGAATGCCGAGCTCAGGGAGAGCGGGATCAGGGGTTTGGGGGTGCGGACTGCACTGCGAGTGCTGTCCAGGCAGAGGGAGGAATCAGGGCTCTGCAGCAGGCATTAACCCTCCAAGCCCTGGCTGCCTCTCATTTCCTAGTACTTAGAAAAGCACGAATCGAACCCACACTAGAGGAATCAAACCCCTCCATACTTCCTTTATATTACTTTCTAGTAGGGTCAGTGAAACAAGCTATGGGGCCCACAGCCCCTGGAGCACCAGGGAAGGGGCTGAGAGCCCGCCAGGGATCCGTGGGGATGCTGCTGCTGCTCACGTGGCTCCCTCCCCATCTCCAGCCACCAAACTGCATTTCCCAGCAGCAAAACAGACATGAAATAACGCTTGGATGTCAGAGCAGGCTGTGGGGGAGGCTGTGGGAGAGGGGAGGAGGAGCAGCTGGTCCATCCAGGAGCACGGGGAGGGGAGGAGAGGGTGGGAAGCAGGGCTGGGGGTGGCACTGGGCTGCAGGACAGGGCCAGATGTCCTGGGATGAAGTGACCTCTGCTGTGACCGAGGCTGAGCGGCTCAGAGCACTCAGAGCATTGGATGCTTCATTGCAGGAGTCCCTTCTGCAGGCCCCGGGTGCTGCTGCAGGAATCGGATGTGAGCGCTCAGGATCTGGATTCTAAACCCCAGCAAGGCCTGACAGGGCAGGAAGGGCAGCTGGCACTGCCACCCTTCCCTGGCAAGGGCTCCAGGGCACTGCAGAGGGTTTGATCCGTGTGTGCTCCCAGCTCTGCACGGGAAACGGCAGCCAGAGCTGTCCCGGGGGAACGCGAGTCGGAAGGGATGGACAGATCCCAGCAGACAGCTGCTGGCTCTCCACACAGGATAATGACACGTCCTTGGAGTCCTCCAGCACCGATCCCAGCCTTTGAGAGCCACGCTGAGCCTGTCCCCGGCTCCCCTCTCTGAATTCCCACGGTGCCACTGATCGGAGCAGCCTCAGGAAGCAATTGGAGATTCCCACCGGCAGCGGCAGCTCCGCTCCACCAGGGCTGCACCCAGGGCTGCATCCGTGTCCCGAGGCAGGGGCAGGCCGGGGCAGGCACTGCTCACACGGAGCTGCAGAGACCACCCCCGGATCTGTCCTTCCCAGCCCCTGCTTGTGCTGAAGTGGAGCGAGAGAATCCCACTGGAGTCCTGCTGGAACCCTGCTGCTCCTTGTGCTGCTCCCCCCTCAGCCCTCTTAGCAATGCATTTATTATATTTTTAATATTTTTATATTTATATATTTATTTATTGTTTTATATTTATATATATATTTTTTAATATTTATTTTATTTCCCCCCAGGTGCCTTTTGTGCTCCGTTCCCGTTTGATGCTCCCGATCGGGAGCCATCCAGGCGAACACCTGAATTCCCAGCTCGGCAGCACCTGCAGGTGCACAGGGGAAGGAGGGAGCCTGGGCAGGGCTGAGCAGGCTCCCTACCTGCAGAGCTGCGTTTCCTCGGGAGGTTTGCCAGAGTTTAAGAGGAAATTTGAGGAGTAATGACCTGAGCAGAGCAGAGGCCCCTGGGGGGTGGCAGAGAGGGAGCCCTGTGGATCTGCATGGATGAGAACAGCAGGGAGAGGGAGGAACAAAAGAGGGAGGGTGGGATGGAGCACGGGGAAGGGACATGGGCAGGGCTGCAGGAGGGGGAATCCAGCCCGGAGGCACAAAGGGACATGGAACTGGTTAGGCTGGAAAAAACCTCAGAGATCAACAAGTCCAACCATTCCCCAGCACTGCCAAGGCCACCACTGACCATGTCCCCGAGTGCCACATCCACACTCCTTTTAAATCCCTGGGCAGGGATTTAAAACAATCCAAAAATTGTTCCTAATATCCAACCCAAAGCTCCCCTGGGGCTTCTCCTGCTTTGTGCTTCCCCCACCCTTCACGGCAGAGTGGCACAGAGGGGACAGTGCCACCTGTATGGCACTGCCACACCACACACAGGGCAGCGCCACCACTCGCCCCTGAGCCTCTCCCAGTGTGACAGATGGGCAATGCCATGGCTGACTCTCACAGTTAAAAGGCAAATATCCTGTATCTATGTCAGGAGAAGTTTTATAGATTTGTAGTTGTGTTTTACCCCCTTGTGCTGTTATCAGGGTGCCCTGGGTTTGGGACATTTGGAGGGTCACTCGTTCCTGTGGCAGCACCTGACCCCCACTCAAGGTGTCAGGAAGGGATCTCCACCCCTGGGCAGGGAAGGAGGAGTGGATGGACAGAACTTTGGGGGGGCTAAAGGGTTAAAAGGTGAAACCCCCATTGTGTGGGTGAGCACGTGGTGGGGAAAATCCTCTGCTCGTAATATTTTCTCTATTCAGTCTGCTGTTATATTTTTGATAAGGTTTAATAAACTTTTGCATTTCTGGAAGTGATCAGCATCTGTCCCACCAAGGAGCTTCCTGCAGGGTCAGCTCATGGAACAGCATCTCCCTGGGGAGCCCCGGGGCCGGGCTGCTCACCTGTGCTTGCAGGGCGGGAATCCTGCAGCACCTGGAGCACAGGGAAACGAGGAGCAGGAGGTTCCCATCCCCTCCTCCCCAGCATCCCGGGGAAGGGATGCCTGGAGAGCTCCCCAGACACGGCAGGGATGGGAAGGAGGGAGGGGCGCCTTCCTGCACGGACCCTTCATCCTGCCTCGGGCCATTGTGCTGCTTCCTTCCTGCTCCTTCCAGAGCTTTGTCAGGGCACGGAATTGTCCCAGGTAATCCAGGCCCCAGCTGCTTCCTGCTCCGCCTGCTCAGGAGCAGGAGGGAAGGAGATAACAAAGCACTGAGAAATCCAGCGAGGAACAGCTGGGATTGCACTCCCCAAGAGCAGCAGAGCACAAACCTCCTTCCCGGGGCTTCCCGCTGCCTCTCCGAGGCCTGCTCCGATCAGTTGTCCCAAACAGGGAGCACTGGGCTCAAACCCTGCTAATGGGCTGCGATTGAGCGCTGGCAGCTCCTCTGACCCGGGCACAACGAGCCCCAGGTGCGCGACACCGCCCCTGCCTGCCTGGGGCCGCCTCCTCTGCTGCTCCATCCCTGCGGGTCCGGGCTGGAGACGGGAGGGGAGGGATGGGGACCCCAGGGCTGGCTGGGACCGGCGGGTCTGGGAGCAGGGAGAAGCTGCAGTGACACTGGCTGGGGGTGGGTGCCTGTGCTGGCGCTGCCTGGAGCTGGGAGTTCATCCCTGGGCTCCTGGCAGGGAGCTTGGGAGTGAGGCGTGACCCAGAAATGGGATTTCTGGGGCTTGGGCGCTCCCCTGCACCAGGAATTGGAGGCATGACCCAAAAATGGGATTTCTGGGGCTTGGGCACTCCCCTGCACCAGGAATTGGAGGCATGACCCAAAAATGGGATTTCTGGGGCTTGGGTGCTCCTCTGCACCAGGCAAGGGCCATCAGGAGGGAGGGAGAGCCAAGAGCCAGAGGTGCCTCCAACACTGACCCTGTTTGAGCAGGGACTGACCCCAGGCTTAGGCTGCCGGGCTGGGGCTGGATCCAGCGTTCCCTGTGTCCCATCTCATCCAGGCTGCAGGATTTGGGTCCATCCAACCCAGTGCCCCATCACTGGGCAGTGAAATCCCTCCTGGAGATCCTCCAGCTGCTTTTCCAGGGCTAAACAAGGCCTTGCTGGGTTAAGGAGGGACAGAGGACTCCCAGCAGGGGCTCAGCTGCCATCTGAGCACTTTGGCTGAGGGCCTGGGCCACCAACAGGGGGCAATTCCAGATTCCTCCTTCCCCAACCGCAGACTCCACCCTCAGTCTGGAAAAGTGTGTCAGTGCTAAAAGCCTCGACAAATTCTTGGGAGAAAAATTTGCCGAGTTGGGTTGAGCAAAAAACACAACAAGCCTCATGGGAATTGTCTGTGAATCACATGGCAGGAGCCAGGGAAGCCTGGGGCAATCACAGGATCACGGAATGGTTTCGGGTGGAAGGACCTTAAAGTTCATCCAGTGCCACCTCTGCCATGGCAGGGACCCCTCCCACTGTCCCAGGCTGCTCCAACCTGGCCTTGGGCACTGCCAGGGATCCAGGGGCAGCTCCAGCTGCTCTGGGCACCCTGTGCCAGGGCCTCCTACCCTGCCAGGGAGGAATTCCTCATTCCCAATATCCCATCCATCCCAGTGGGAGCCATTCCCTGTGTCCTGTCTCTCATCCCTTGTCCATTGTCTCTCTCCAGCTCTCTTGGAGTCCCTTTTGGCTGCTCAGAAGCTTTCCAGGATGCCCAGTGGATGTTTGCTGTACATTGCCCAGCTCTGGTGCCTGCACTGCGCTCACCCAGGCCTGGCTTCAGCCTCTCAGGTTTTATCCCAAGCCTGGTGGATCCATGCACGGGTTCAGTGCTGTCAGATGATCTCCAGGTCCTTCAGGCAGCACTTTCCCCCCAATCTCCGGGGTGGGCAAACCCTCCCTGGTGTGCAGTGGAACACCTGGAGCTGTGGGGCTGCCTCTCCTGGGGAGGATCTGGCTGGGCTTTCAGGATGGTGCTCCTGCCGCTGGAATTCCCCGGAGCCGTGGCTGGGGGGTTTCCAGAGCTGCTCGGGCTGTGTCCATGTCCCGGCAGGACGGTGTCCGGGAGGTGTGCAGGGATCTCCAGGGCTCCCGGCCTTCCTGGATAACTCTCGGCACTGTCCGGGAGCGCCGTGCTCCGTGCCATTGTTTTCCCAAGGATCTCCTTTGTCCGGGGGTCAGCTTTCCGGGTCACAGTCCTTGCAGGAAGGTTGGGCCTTGCATCCCTTTGTCCGCTCCTTCCTAGAAGGGCTGAGTGAGCTGCTGCGGTGCATTCTCCTCCTTTTCTAAGCCTGTTTTTCTCCGGGACTATTGATCTGCAGCCCTGCGGGATGCTGGGGGAGCACAGTCCCCGTGCTATGCGCTGCAAAGAGCTCCCGCTCTCCCCCAGCTGTGCTCGCATCGAGCAATTGTTTTCCCTCCCCACTCTTGTTTCGGGATCCTTCCCACCCCACCGCCCCGGGCTAAGGAATTGCTCCGCCGCCCTCGTGGAACTTCTGCGGCCGCCTCGGCGCCGTTTGAAGCGCTGCCATAATGTTTGTTTAAAAACACATTAATTAGCTGCGGGGTAATTGGGGTTTGCAGGGCTCTCTCTCGCATTGTTCTGCCCGCTCTCATTTGTTCTATCGATCCTCCCGGAGACAGGAGCGGAGCCAATGGGCGGCAGCTCCCGCCGCTGTCACTCCTCCCCAGCAGGATCTGCTCGCACCGGGCTGCCGGTCCCGGCTCTGCTCGGCACGGCCCGGATCTGTCCCCCAGCCCCCGGACCGAGCCCTTCCCGGCAGCCGCTCCCGTTTCCCGGCCGGTGTCCCGGGACGAGCCCCGGGCTGTGCCCGAGCCCCGGAGCTGCGGCTGGGCTGCGGCACCGCTCCGCGTTTCCATGGGAACCCCCAGGCTCCTTCCCCGGCTCCAGCTTTTTCAAAAGCGAACATTTTCCTTTCCATCAAAAGAGCCTTTTCTGCCGGCAGCGCCGCCGCCGCCTCCCCCAGCCCGCGCCGAGCCCGGCCCGGGAACGGGGGGACAGCTCCGGGGAGCGGGGGTGACAACCCAGGGAGCGGGGGGACAGCCCCAGGGCTCAGGGTGACAATCCCGGCTGTCGGGGTGATGGGTGACAGTCCCAGGGTTCAGGGGGACAGCCCCAGGGTTGAGTGTTACAGTCCCGGGGTTCGGGGCACATCCCAGGACACCCATCCCTGTCCTCCATCAGGGAGCTGGGTGACAGCCCCAGGACCTGGGGAGCTCTTCCCACTGCCCATCTGCCCTGGCCTGCATGGGAATCCTCCCTGAGCAGCTGCTGTGTGACAGGATTGAGCTGGTGCAGCACCAGGCTGGGTTCATGGCTGGCCTCTCGCTCCTTCCGTCCCCTTTCCACAGAATTCCCGTTTCCTGGCTCATTATCCCTTTCCCCAAGTGTCCCTCTGTGATAAGAGCAGGGTGGTGGTGCAGCTCCAGTGGCCACAGGAGTGAGCTTTCCACAAGCCCCTCACTCCCTCCATCCCTTTTCCCAACAATTCCCCATTTTTTGGCCTATCCCTTGGGGTCCCCTTGTCCAAGTGTCCCTCTGCAGCAGGAGCAGGGTGGTGGTGCATCCCCAGCAGCACAGCACTGGGATTTTCACCATCCCCTCACCCCCTCCATCTCTTTTCCCGAGAATTCCCCATTTTTTGGCCTCTCTGCCTCGGTATGCCCTTGCCCACATGTCCCAGCAGGAGCAGGGAGGGATGGAGTTGCATCCCCAGCAGCACAGAACTGGGATTTTCACCATCCCCTCACTCCCTCTGTGCTTTCCCCCTTTCCTGGACACCCCCTGGCCCTCCTCAGCAGGACCAGCATGGGATGCTGCTGCATCCCAGTCCCTCTCCAGCCCCTGGCTGGCTCCTCGCATCCCTCCTGAGCCTCTTCCCACCTGGCAGCTGCTCGGGGAGGGCTGTGCCCGTTTTTCTGCCAGCAGACACAAAGCATTCCCAAACAATGGCCATTGCACAACTCAGCCCTGCATTTAACAGCGTTTTACAGGCAGAATAAATCTCAGGGACTCCATAAATCTCAGGGCTGAGATAAGAAATGTGCATCCAGAGCCTGGCGTGGAGTAAATCCTGCCCAGCTCCGGGACACACGAGGAGCATCCTGTATTTCACACCTGCCTGGGAGCCCAGAGGGAGATTTATGGCATTCAGGAACGGCCTCCATGCTGTGCAAAGGCTCAGCACTCCCTGCCCTGCACCGAGACACTCCCAGTTGCCAGGCAGATGGAAAATGAGATTTCCCAGAGCAACTGGCAAGGGGGAAAACTGCCTGGCTTTGGGCAGCTCTGGGCCAGTCCTGCCACGCTCTCATTCCTCAACGAGAGTTCCAGCAAATCCCAGGGCAGGGGCCTCAGTCCCGTGGCCCCAAGTCTCCTGAGGGCTTCTCAGCCTCAGCACGGCCCTTGCCCTGCTTCCAGGGATTCCTGGCGTGTTCAGAGGACCACCAGGACTTTTGGATGTGGGAAGGCTTTAGCTCACCCTTCTGGAAACATCTCGGAGTGTTCTCTCCTAACTGGGCACCAGAACATCACTGAGTCAGCTGCACTGAAGGGGAGAGCTCTGGAAAGCGCTGGAAGTCCCATGGATAAACATTGCTTCCCATGGATTAACCATGGCAGGAACCCCCTCCTGCCTCCAGAACAATGGAATTCTGTGGAATGAGGTGCCTGGAGCTCCTCACCTCTCCCTGGGGATGTGGGTCCCAGCAAGGAGCACCATGGAAAGGCCAGGAAAGGTTTTGTGGGACAATCCTGGGAGCGCTGCTGCTCCCCATGGGATGCTCTGCAATCCCAGCAATGCTGTGGCTTCCCCTGTGGCTGACAAGACATCCTCATTTCCCAATTTTTCCAGCCCTTTGGAAAGAGCAAATGCCAGGAAATGTGAGCCCTTCCAGAAAGCAGCATGCCATGGGGGGCTGTGCTGGAGGGAAACTGGGGATAAAAGCTTGGGGAGGGATGGAGGGGGGAGAGGGAGGGCTCAGGGATCTGCTCCAGTTTTGCTCCTCTGATGTTTCAACTGCTGGAAGGGAAAGATTGGGACAAAACACTCCAGGACTTGCAAGGAGACAAAAACCCCTGAATCCTGAAAGGAGATTTTGGGAAGGTGGGAGATGCCTCAGTGCAGGCAAGGCCAGCATTCCTTACTCAGACTGGGTCAGAACCAGAGCCTGAAATGAAAACACAGCTCCAGAGCCGAGCTGTGCTGTGGGAAGTCTCCCAGTGCAGCTCCTGGGGAAGGGAGGAGCTTTGTACCTGTGGGTGCCAAAAGCCCTGGGAAGGGTGGAGCTGCCCAGGATATCAGCTGGGAAAGGAGCTTGAGACAGGTCCTGCCTGCTCAGGGCCATGGGATTCCGAGTATCTTTCAAAATAGGATTACAACCAAGAAATAGCACTGCCTAATCCCTTCTCTCCCTAACAAAAATAAGGCTCGGTGAGCGGCTCAGGTCAGGGAAAGCACTAATCCCTCCAGCACTCCTGAGCTGAGGGCTGGCAGCCTCGCCTGCCTGGAAGTGCCCAGGCTGTCTGAGGCACTGGGAAGGCAAAAGCCCCGAGAATGAGACAAAGTTCCAGCAGGGAAGGAAGAAAATCCCATGGGTATTGTAAATGCAGGCAACCCCAGCGAGGGGAGAGATGATGCATCTGACTCCATGCTCTCAGAAGGCTTATATTATAATTATATTATATTATATTATATTATATTATATTATATTATATTATATTATATTATATTATATTATATTATATTGAAGAATACTATACTATACTATACTATACTATACTATACTATACTATACCATACTATACTATACTATACTATAGAATACAGAAAGGCTACTTACTGAATGCTAAAGAGATAACAGTAATGAAAACAAACTCCTGACTCTTTCCAGAGTCCTGACACAGCTTGGCCCCAGTTGGCCAAAGAGTGAAAACAACTCACAGCAGAATGCAATGGAACAATCACCTGTGGGTAAACAATCTCCAAACACATTCCACATGAGCACAACACAGGAGAAGCAAATGAGATAAGAATTGTTTTCCTTTTCTCCGAGGCTTCTCAGTTTCCCAGGAGAAAAATCCTGGGTGAAGGGATCATGTCCAGGGAATGGGAATGGCACAATGGGATCCTGGTTGTCGGCAGCAGCCACCTGGGAGCTGGGCAGGGAGTTGGGCTGAGCTTCCCTCCCGCCCAGAGCCCGAGGGAACTCGGGGAGCCCGTCCTTCCCACAGCACTGGGACTGGGGTGCCCAGCAGCTCCCAGAGCTGGGGGGATGCTTGGGATGGCTGGGTGTTGGGGAAGATGAAACAGGAAAGCCTTATAAATATGATTGCCTGGCAAAAGATTTGGAGAATATGGAAACTATAAGTGAGATTGAAATGAAAGCAAGCTTTGAGATCCCTCAGTTACTGAACAACTGGAAAACAATGGTGTGGCCAGCTGAAGGTGATCCCCTTTTGATGGAACAACACCCTCTGCTTGCAGACAGCTCCAAGGGTCAGAGCAGACCCTGCCAGCTTGGCAGAAGGGGCCCAAAGAGGAGTTTTAGGGTTTAAAATGTAACACAGTGTGGTAATGTAGTGATTCTTATAGGCTGTATGGAAATGCTATAGGATTTGTATCTTGTACTAGATTGGTTAGTGAGAATCAGAATATTCAACACAGAAGATTTATTGTATTGGAATGGGAACTTTGCTCTCTTACCCCGTTTATTCTTTTACCCCTTTTTGCTCTTACCCCTTTTACTCCCTTACCCTCTTACTCTCTCACCCTCTCATCCTCTCTCCCCCTCTCTTCTCTCAGTCCTGCTCTCAGCTGTGTTTGGCAGCTCCCAGCAGGGCCCTGCACCCAGGCCCTTTGCAATAAACCCCAAGTTCCAGTCCTGGCTGCAGAGATCTCTCACCTCCATCCCAGCCGTGCTACCCCCCCCCAATGCTCTTATAGCTGGGAACACCCAAAACCAAGCCCAGGAGGAGCAGGGCAGGGTGGAGGTGTGGGAATCACTGCTGGGAGCCCCCCTGTGCCCGGGCAGTGTCTGAGGAGCTGGGGAAGGGCAGGGGGTGCCTCTCCCTCCACGGGATCTGCGTGTCCTGAAGGGACAGCGACAATTCCTCTGCTTTGTGCTGCTGAAACCTGACCCTGGCAGCCTCCAGAGTGCCCAGGCTCTGGTTTCAAGGCTCCCTCTCCACCCTCAGCACTATCTGATGCCATGGAAATGTTCCCAGGCTCCAGGAATCCTTCGCCCCTCTCGGTGCCGTCTCGGATTCCGTGGTGCTGTCGGAAAGCAGAGCCGGGCTGTGCTGAGCTCGCTGTTGTGCCAGGGAAGGGGTGCAGGGAACATGGGGGGTAAAAACCTCCCGGGTCAAGGGCACAGGGGATGGAGAGGAGCCCAAGAGGGTGATTAACAACTCACTAATGATACCAGGCCCGGGAGGTGCCTGAGCTGAGGTTTGGAGGAAGATGGGGCTGATTAGAAAGGAGGATCGTGTCTGTTTGCCTGGCCTTTATTCCTATTTCCTGTTGGAGAGAGATCCTGGGCACCAGCCTGTCCTCCATCCCTGTGCCCATCCTTGTGCCATCCCTGTGCTCCATCCCTGCCCTTCATCCCTGTGCCCATCTCTGCCCCATCCCTGTGCTCCATCCCAGTGCCCATCCCTATGCTCCATCCCTGTGCCCATCCCTGTGCTCCATCCCTGTGCTCCATCCCTGTGCTCCATCCCTGTGCCCCATCCCAGTGCCCATCCCTGTGCTCCATCCATGTGTCCATCCCTGTGCTCCATCCCTGTCCCATCCCGGTCCTCCATCCCGGTCCTCCATCCCGGTCCTCCATCCATGTCCTCCATCCCTGTGCCATCCCTGTGCCATCCCCGTGCCCCATCCCCGTGCCCATCCCTGTGCTCCATCCATGTGTCCATCCCTGTGCTCCATCCCTGTCCCATGCCTGTCCTCCATCCCTGTGCCCATCCTTGCCCTCCATCCCTGTGCTATCCCTGTGCCATCCTTGTGCCCATCCCTGTGCCCTATCTATGCCCCATCCCTGTGCCCCATCCCTGTGCCCATCCCTGTGCCCTATCCCTGTATCCCATCCCAAAAATCTCCTGAGTAGGAAGCAGAAGTGTGAGGATGTGCCTGATCCCCAAATCCCATGGAGGGGCTCCCTCTGGCCAGGGCTGGGCCATGGGCAGGCCCCCATCCCCTCAGATCCCTTTTCCCTCCTGCTCCACCTGCCAGCTGGCAGTGCCAGCCCAAGTGTGGGGAACAGGCATTAAAAACTGGTTTTAAATTATTTTAGCTCAGATCAATGCAGAGATGATCCATCCATGACCCAGGGGCAGCTGTTGCTGCCTTTATCCAGTGGAGCATTGAAGGCCTGACAGAACCTCCTGTGGGGTGCTGCC
The DNA here is from genome assembly GCA_039654755.1 of Calcarius lapponicus. NCBI lineage: Eukaryota > Metazoa > Chordata > Aves > Passeriformes > Fringillidae > Calcarius > Calcarius lapponicus. The sequence continues at coordinate 17,812,200 of CM077476.1, read as the reverse complement.
CCTTCCCTCCAACAAATCTTTGAGTTAAAATGTGGTTTTCCCTGAGGGAAAATAAGGACTCAAGGTGCCAGGAAGTGGAACTTGCCCCAGCCCTGGGGTGTGAGGGTTAATTGCCCTCTAGACCTCTCCATCTATTCAGAATTTACCAATATCTGACTCTGGCTCTGGTTTTGCTTTAATCCCTGAACCAGTAATCAAAGTTTTATTCCCTAGACTGAGCAAGTTACTCTTTCACCTTTCACTCTTTCACCTTTCACTCTTTCAGCTTTCACTCTTTCAGCTTTGTTTTCAAGCTGATCGCCTTGGAAGTGTCCAAGGCTGGGCTGGATAGGCTTGGAGCACCCTGGGCTAGTGGAAGGTGTCCCTGCCATGGCAGGGGGTGGCACTGGGTGGGCTTTTTCCACTTCAAACCATTCTGGCGTTCTGGGATCCCAGTCCCTGATTTCCCTGCGCTCACTTTGTGGGGTGAGGGAGCAGGGGAGGTGCTGGGGCAGTCTGGCTGTGATGGGAGCGGGGCTGTTCCACTCCAGCACAGCCAGGATGGAGGCAGGACCTGGCTGGCACTGCCAGGATGTGGGCACAGGTGATTCCCCTGGCAGGAATCTCACTGAAGGGAAGGCTCAAGCCCTCGCTTTTCCCTTCCCACAGCTCCAGGGATGGCCTGGGCTCCGTTCCCAGAGCGTTTTGTAGGGGCAGATGGCTCGGAGCAGGAGGCAGGAGTGCACGCACGGAGGGAGGGATGGGGAGGCAGAGCTGGGGGAGGGTTCAGGCGCACACAGGCTGCCGTGTCTGCTGCCACTGGAAGCCCCAGTGCCCTCCCAGCCCTGCAGTGCTGACCTTTCCCTGCTCCTGGACTTGTCAGCAGAACCCGTGAACCGAGCTGGGAATGATTTCCCGCTGATACCCAAAGGTTCTCGGGAATGTCAATGGTTTCCCCTCGTTTGTTTGTATTTTCCGCCCAGCAATTAATGGGATTTCAGCGAGTCCTTGCATTTAGTAGGAGCCTTGTGTTGCTGCTTCACCTGCAAGGGCCAATATGCCCCATGTTATGTTTGAAAACATGATCATATTTCTGTCAGGTCTGCAGCAGCAACCCACAGGCCATTTATTCCAACCTCATCTCACCTGGAAAACAATGGGCAGGACAGGATATGGGCAGAAGTTTGCCAGGGAAAGCAAATTCCATGGCATGCTTTGAGCAGCTGAAGCACCTGGGAGGGTCTGTGCTGGCTCAGGGCTCTGCAGCAGCCCTGGCCCAGGGCGGGGTGGTGGCATCAGATGTGGGATGGTGTCTGGGTTTGAACAGCCAGATGTGTGCTAAGGAAGGCAGGAGGCTCCCCTGAAATGAAAAATGCAAACCCCCTCCCTCCGAATTATTATAATTTTGAAATGAAGGGGCTCTCAGGCAAAGATAGGGGAGCAGGAATAACAGTTCTTTACTAGGAACATTAAAATACAAATGCAATGCTACAAACAGAAACCAAACCTCTGCCAGAGTGAGAGCAGTCCCTGTCCCCTGTGTGTCAGGGGGTGGCACAGCCCCATCCCATGGGGGCTCAGCCCTCCTGCAGTGCCAGCTGTGGCTCTGCTGCAGCAGGGATCCTGCACAAGGGGGGAGTTTTCCTCTGCAGCTCCAGGGCTGCTGCAGATGGGCCTGGGCTCCCTCTGGCAATGCAGGGCAGCAGAAAGCTGCTCCTCTGGGAATGCAGTGGGCAAAGGCTGCTGTGCTGTGCCAGGCTCAGATTGGATCCAGGTAGGAATGCTTGGCTCCTGCCCTGGGCACAGCATCTCCCCATGGGATGCTGGAATTGGATCAGCCCTGCAGGGACACTCAGTGGCCATGGACAACAGAGATCTCCTGGAGGGAGGATTGGCTGTGGGAGAGATAAAGAAAAAACTGCCCAGTGAACAGCTTTCTGCTGCCCTGCATTGCCAGAGGGAGCCCAGGCCCATCTGCAGCAGCCCTGGAGCTGCAGAGGAAAACTCCCCCCTTGTGCAGGATCCCTGCTGCAGCAGAGCCACAGCTGGCACTGCAGGAGGGCTGAGCCCCCAAGGGATGGGGCTGTGCCACCCCCTGACACACAGGGGACAGGGCCTGCTCTCACTCTGGTTTGGTTTCTGTTTGTAGCATTGCATTTATATTTTAATGTTCCTAGTAAAGAACTGTTATTCCTGCTCCCATCTCTTTGCCTGAGAGCCCCTTAATTTCAAAATTATAATAATTCATAGGGAGGGGTTTCCATTTTCCTTTTCAGGGGTGGCTCCTGCCTTCCTTTGCAGACACCTGTCTGTTCAAACCAAGACATGTCCCCACAAACAGAGGATGTTCCAAACACCAGGGCTGGGTTGGGATATTCCTGGGCTGGGACATTCCCTGCCATGGATCAGGCCTCAGGGATTTTCCTTGCAGACAAGTCCATCAGCTGGCAATGATACATCATTCCTCCCTCCTTCCTAATTCCTGCTCTGATGGATGCAGCCAGCCCTTCTCCAAAGCTGACATTTATAGCACCAGTTTTCTCTGGATATAAATATAACCTGGATGCGTTGGAGTAGCAGGAAAATCGTTTAAATGTTCCCTTTGACAGCGAGTTTGAAGATTGCTGACACTAAAACCACTTACTGATATTGTTCTGTATCATCCTGCACTCAGCCTTCAATCATCCTCATTACAGGTGTGCACCAGCTCAGCCTTCCCACCCTTCCCAGCCCCTCACACCTCCTGCAATCCCAGAGAGCCACGGATTCCCACTGGAATGTGGAACAGAACCAACAGCTCGTGGATGAGCAGCTGATCATGATGATCCTGATGATTTAAGGGAGGGGATTGTCTCCCTCTACTCTGTCCTTGTGAGACCCCACCTCCAGCTCTGGGGGATCCCAGCACAGGAAGGACCTGGAGCTGCTGGATGAGTCCAGAGAGGCCACGGAGCTGCTCCAGGGCTGGAGCCCCTCTGGAGCCAGGCTGGGACACCTGGGGGTGCTCACCTGGACAGGAGAAGCTCCAGGGAAAGCTCAGCCCTTCCAGGGCCTGAAGGGGCTCCAGGAGAGCTGTCCAGAGGTGGGAATACAGAGCCAAGCCCTGCAGGAGAAGCAGTTCAGAGTGACAGAGACATCCAAGAGCGAGCTGGTGCTGAGAAGTTGTCCCAGGCTCTGGTGACACAGCCAAGGGGACAAACTCTGCCAGGAGAGTCCACAGCAATTCAGGGCCTCAGGGCCACACAGACCAGGCTGGGCTCTGCTCTCAGGAGCTTCTATACTCTGGAGAAATGTGTTTTCCCCCTTGAAAGCCAGGATGAGGGAATGCTGAAGCTCTTCTGGCTCCAGGCTCGGGGATGCCCCAGGTGCGGGGCCGTCCTTGGGCTCCCCGGGAGGAGATCACTGAGCGCTGCCCGTGTCTCTGGTGATGCCAGGTGATGTTCTCCCCTGTAAACACGAGGAGGGCTGACATCTGCTCTGCTTTCTGCCTGGCTGCCTCCTCCTGGGCCGAGGCGGTGCAGCTGGGCCGCGATCGGAGGTGACGTGAGGGTGACACGAGCGCCGGTGTCGGTGACACGGAGCTGCCAAGGGGTGGGAAAGTCACTGCCAGAGGGCAGGGAGGGGCACAGCAGGGAACACCTGGGGGAGGGAAGGAGGAAAGGCAGAGCTGTGAGATACAGCGGTGCCAAAGTGCACTGCAGATCCCATCCTTAGCGACAGAAGTCAGGGAAATCCTTGTTCCAGCTTCAAATGGCAAGCAGAGATCATGGAATTACAGGGGAATGGAATGGGCTGGCTTGGAAGGAACTTCAAGCCCATCCAGTGCCACCCCTGCCATGGGCAGGGACACCTCCCCCTGTGCCAGGCTGCTCCAAGCCCTGTCCATCTTCTCCTTGCTCTGCCATTCCATGGCCCCACTGGTGTTCCCCATTCCCACTCCTGCTGTTCCCCGTTTCCCCAGCAGAGCCTCTCCAGGGGACACGATCCAGGGAAAGGATCCAGGGGGCTTTCACTGCACCTGCCCAAGAAAGCCTTGATTTCTTAGATCCAGGGAATCTCTTGGCCTCATTGGGGGTGTGGGAGTGAGCCCAGACCCCCCCAGGTGACATTCCCACGGGGCACTTGACACCTCTGGCTGCCAGCTGCTCCCAAATTCCAGCTGCCCTATGGCAGTGATGCTGCTGTGGCCTCACTGCTGGGACACCCCAGCACCCAGCTGTGCCTGGGCAGCTTTTCCCAGGATGCAGGACACAGCAAACACCAGCTCAGGGACACAAATGCATCCCTTTGTCTCCCCTGGGACAATCCCATCACCTCATTTCCTCCTCTGGGATGGAGCAGGAGATAAAAGCCACAGGAACCCCGAGCGGAGCTTTGAGGGCTGGAAAGGGGAAATGCTTTTATTGCTGGATTAATAATTTACCAGGACAAACTGGAATTCAGGGCACGGAGAATCTGAGAGATTCCCACAGAGCTGAGCTTGGCCACTCTTCACCCAGCAAGGAGCTGCTTTTGGGGGCTCCCCACCTCATTCCTGCTGCTCCCTAATTTCCAGTTTCCCTCCTCCCCAAGGCAAACCTGCAGTGGATATTTTTCTGAGCATTTTCCAGCCTCGGGAGGAGCTGGCTGCTGCTGCTCCTGGGGAGTGATAACCTGGCCAAGCAGACTTGGCACCAGGAAAGGGACAATTCACAGCCCAGACAACTTTACCTGGATTGAATTAATCCGAAGCAGCAGCAGCAGCAGCGCCTTCCCAGCCCTGGCAGCACGAGATTGGCACAACTCCCTGGTAATAAATTGTGCAGAGAACAGCAAGAAAAGGGGAAAATCCTGACTTTGATGTGCTCTATCTCCCATCTCCAGCACAACACAGCCCTGGCCACGGATGAGGGTGGAGATTGCAGGCGTGGAGGAAATGGATTGTGCTGGAAATGGTGGGAAAATTGGGGAGAAGATTAGAGGGACTGGCTCTCATCATCTCAGCTGATTCACTGCCTGAGCGAAAATTTGGGGGGTGCTGAAAATTTGGCTTAAACAAAAGGCAGGGTACATAGCAATGGGTTCCTCTTTGAGGCAGAGCAAGGAAACCCTCCTGGAAAACAGAAATGGCAATATGAGCGGCTGATTAAGGGTTAACTCATTAGTTATCAATTAGAGTTAGAGCCCAGAGCTGCAGGAACTAGCAGGGGTAGGTCATGGAATAGAATCAGGGAGCCCCAGACTGGTTTGGAATTCTTAAATCCCATCTCATCCCACCCCTGCCATGGCAGGGACACCTCCCACTGTCCCAGGCTGCTCCAAGCTCCAATGTCCAGCCTGGCCTTGGGCACTGCCAGGGATCCAGGGGCAGCCACAGCTGCTCTGGAAAATCAGGCCCACCAAAAAATCCAGCTCCCACCACTGTCAGCTCATTTCTTTCCTGGTTTATCCTCTGAGGAATTTGGGTTCTTAATCCCACTGCTCTTTGGAGGGGGTGTTTGAGAGCTCAGTGCTGGGAGGGCAGCCCCAATTTCCAGCTGAGATTTCACAGTCCCAATTTCCAGCTGGAATTGCACAGTCCCTTCCCCCTGTTCAGAGCCATATCAATATTCCCCTGAAATGGCATTGGGGGTTATTTTCCTTCTGTTATGAACAGCAGATGAATTCCTGCTCAGCCTCTCTGAAATATTGCTGTGAAAATCAAGGATATGAGCTGACTTATCAGGAGAGAAAAATGCCACAGGGACTAATGCCAGGCTCAGGGACTGCACAGCCAGGGAATAACAGAATTCCTCCTGCAAGGCAGGAGCCTGGAGCACAGGGGACTTTGGGAGCATTACCAGGAAAGCACAAATAAGCACCTTCCAAGAGCCAGGTTTTTCCAGCCCTGCTGTCCAGCCTTAGGGAGAGACTCTACGGGGATGCTGGATCCTCTTTGCACCCCTGTATCCATGGGATATTCCCTTTGGCAGCTCGTGCACTCAGTTCAAGTGGTCTGAGGGCAATTTTTGTTGAGGAAGTTGGAGCAGTGAGCACAGAAAATGCCCTTTTTGGGGCACATTCCCACCAGGATGCTGTGGCCACGGTGGTGGCCCCAGAGGACGGGCCAGCAGCAGCTTTGGTTGGAGGTTTGTGTGCAGGCACAGAATGCAGCTGGGATTTGGGAACACAGTCACACAGAGCAGGAGCAGCGTGCATTATTCATCACGCAGGTAACACTGACACAGGAGAGAACATTCAGCTGTTAAATGTTGGAAAACAGCAAAAACCAGAGGCCATTGCTGTGTGAAGAACTCTGTCCTGCAAATCCCTTTTATGCTGCAGCTGTCCCACAGTTTGTGCCACCATTAAAATGAAGCAAAAGCAGGATTTTAGAGGGGGTTTTTGGGGTTTTGCCGCCCTCTATTCCCATGGGAAGCTCCAGCTTGTGATCCCCATGCAGAGAGCAGGGGAAGTTTCCAGTCTGTGCTGAAGGGAAAGCAAGGTGGGATTGCCCCACCCTCAGAGCTCAGCCCTGCCCGGGGGCACTGCTGTGAAAAATGCCAATCACTTCTTTTTAAAATTTTAGAAGTTTAATAGTAATAAAATGGTTATAAAAAATAGTTATACAATTAGAGTAATAACAATTTGGACAAATTGAATTAGGACAACATGAGACAATAAAAACAAAGAGTTACGGACGTCCAGGTACCTTTTTCTGGGCAGCACGAGCCTGAAAAAGGACCCACATCCACAAAGGATTAACCCTTAAAAACAACAGCCCGTTGCATATTCATACACCTCATACATGATGCATAAAGTCCACTCAAACACAGAATTCTGTCTGGTCATCGTCAACTTCTTCCTCCGAATCCTGACAGCGCCTTTGAGGTGGGAAGAAGTTCATTTCTTCCGATAAGAGAGCAATAAATTCTTTTTCTCTGAAAGATTTAGGCGTCCTGTGGCTGCTATCTCACTGTGAGTCCTTTCTTTAAAAAAAGTATCCTACATAGCATAGGTTCTATTTTAACTTTTTTTATAACCTAGAACTATATTTCACACACTACTTAAGAGAATTAATACAGCATTACTTTCTAACACAACACATATAATATTCATTTTAGTATTTGCGAAAAGCCAATCACAAAATACGCATTTTTCACACTGCTCTTCCCCAGGGCAGTGATTCCCACCAGGAGCTGACCCTGCTCAGTTCCAGGAGCCCTGGGAGTTTCTCATCCCATGGCCCAGGGCAGGTGAATCACAGCCTGTGTGCCTCACTCTGCCCAGGACCATCCTGTCTCCATCCCACGACCACACCGGGGCTGAAACACCCCGGATTTCCCAACCCAGCCAAATGTCAGCGTTTTCCTGAGTCATTTCCTGGCACCACAGCAGGTGACAGTGCTGAAGCAGTGCCAGGTCACTGCGTGGGGCTCCAGCTGGGGGTCCCTCCTGCAGGGAGCTCCACAGCAGCGGGACAGGGACAGGGACAGGGACAGCAGCACCGCAGGGCCATCGATCCCAGGCCTGTCAAGGCCACTGGTAACACAACAGTCAACAAGACACATGCCCTGAGGCAGACCTCAAATATTAAATTCCCCAGCGGAGAGGAGTTCCCGGCTTTAATAATTATCCTTCTGCAGCACAGGCCCTTGAAATCTTCTGATGGAAAGTGCATAATTTAAGTGCAAGGTACTTGTATTGTTGTTAGTGGTTAGTGGTGAGATCTGTGCCAGGTCTGCTCTCCTTTAACATCTTCATTTGATCTGAAAGAGGGAGGGTAAAGAGCCTGTTAATTAAATTTGCAGAGGATATGAAATGGGAAGGTGCTGCAAATCCTGGTGAGGACAAAGAGCTAAAAGATAATGCACTGGGAAAGAAGGGTCAGGCCTAGGAAGGAAATAGCCAAATGAAATTCATTCTGAACAAATGCAAAGTAATCCAGCTGGGGAAATATAATTTAACACCATGGAGACTGGGAGAGAGACATTTGGAGAGCAGTAAGAGGGAGCGGCCTGAGGGACAGCAAATAAAGCGGGATTTGGGATGGGGGTGGTGGGAAGGGCAGGAGCTGAGCACAGACAGCTCCCAGGCCTTCCTGACCCAGAAAGAGGGCAGGTTTCCTGTCATTGTGCCACTGAGTGCCACCCTGCCCGTGCACGCCAGCTGTCAGGGGGCCAGAAGATGCCAGCACTTCAGAAAAACCAGGGATATCTGTGTGTGGGGCAGCCCGGGGCCAGCTGGGGCCATCAGGGTGCATGGGGAATGTGACAGAACCCCAAATCCTCAGTGTCCCCTTCCACAGGGCACACCACAGTGCAGTCCCACCCTTGGATCAGGCCCTGGGGCTGAGGGGGCCAGGACAAGCTCCAGCCCTGTGCTGGGGGGGGTCACAGCTCACTGGAAGGGAGGGGGCTCAGCACCGAGGTCCCATCCCAAATTCCAGAGCCTGGCGTAGGAGGCAGCTCCTGGAATGTCACAGCTGCTGTCCCTCACCCTGCAGCCACCACAGCAACACCTCTGGGCTCACCTGTGGGGGAATTCTGCCTCCAACCCCTCCCTGTCACTGTCAGCTCCCTGTCACTGTCACCTCCCCATCCATCACCCTGTGCAGGGACACTGCTGTCCTAACTTGGGACCAGCTGCTCCCAGAGCATCCCTGCCATGGCCTTGTGGCACTGCACTGTCCCCGAGGGCTGGCCCTTGGCCTTGTGGGGCGCCAGCAGCGTGGGCCAGCCTCCACACCCTGGGACACAACGGGCACATCCCCTGGCAGGGGTGGGGACATTCCCTGCCCCTCTCCTGTGCTCCCGCCGTGCCCAGGCAGCCGTGGTGAGCAGACAGCTCCATCCAGGAGGCGCAGTGAGTTTCCAAGAAATCCTGCTGCCTCCTGAGCCAGCTTGGCATGAATATTTCAGCGCAGCTGCCTGGCCCCGGCTGCGGCGCCGCGTCCGTGTGCAGCCACTGCGGGAGCGTCCCTGTGCCTGTCACTGCTGCACCCCTGTCACTGCTGCACCCCTGTCACTGCTGTACCCCTGTCACTGCTGCACCCTGTCACTGCTGTACCCTGTCACTGCTGTACCCCTGCCATCACTGCACCCCTGTCATCACTGCAGCCCTGCCATCACTGCAGCCCTGTCACTGCTGCACCCCTGTCACTGCTGCACCCTGTCACTGCTGCACCCCTGTCACTGCTGCACTCCTGTCACCCCTGCATCCCCATCATCACTGCACCCTGTCACTGCTGCACCCCTGTCACTGCTGCACCCTGTCACTGCTGTACCCCTGCCATCACTGCACCCTGTCACTGCTGCACCCCTGTCACTGCTGTACCCCTGCCATCACTGCACCCTGTCACTGCTGCACCCCTGCCATCACTGCAGCCCTGCCATCACTGCAGCCCTGTCACTGCACCCCCGTCACTGCTGTGCCCGTCATCACTGCTGCACCCCCGTCACTGCTGTGCCCCTGTCACCGTGCTGGCACCACCTGCTCCTGCCCCTGCCCCGCCTCTGCCTCTCCCGCTGGGTCACCCCAGGGTGGCTGAGCAGTGCCCAGGAGCTGTGCTGACACTCATGTCCCCATGCCAAAGTCACAGCCTGGCAGCTCAGGCACAGCTCGGTGCCCGCCCTGTGCCCCCGGGCTGGCTGAGCTGGCCCTGTGCCCCCTGCCTGGCCTGGGGCAGCACTGGTTACCACCCCTGTCTGCTGCTCACCCTCAGTGGGCTGAGCTGGCCCCATGCCCCCTGCCCAGCCTGGGGCAGCACTGGCACCGTGCCCCCTGCCCTGTCAGGAGCACGGCTCAGCAGAGCAGCCACACGTCTGTCTGTCTGTCTGTCTGTCTGTCTGTCTGTGGGGATGTGTGTGGGGGCACGGCTGGGGAACCAATGCACCGTTCATTAGCCTCGCTCCGCCTGCCCTAATTGCCTGCTCAGGCTGAAACAATTGTGTTAGAGGCTGCTCTGCCTAATTATTATTGTTCTTTTTAAAATAACGGGGGAGGGAGAGCCAGGGGGAGAGGAGAGGGGAAGGGGAGAGCAGCAGCAGGGCAGGGGCACGGGGAAGGCCGGGCTGGAGCAGCGTGCAGGATAAGTGACTTGTTTAATGACTGGGAGCTGCGGGGCTGGTAGGGAACAAACAGGTCTGAAATTGGTTCGCCCCCTCCCCGCCTCCTGCCTGCCCCCCTCTCCTCTCCCACTGTTTATTTCCGAGTGATCAGAGGGAGAATAAAAGCCCATCTCGTGTAATAGAGGCAGAGGATTTAATCTGTGTGCCTGGGACTTTGGTAAACTGCAAACATCGATCCGAGCCGGTGGGGAGAGAAAAGAAATTTACAGGCCAATAAAAATATATTAAAAAACTTCCCCTGCCCTCTCGCCGGGGTGGGGGCGATGCCACAGGGCTGAGGGCGGGGAGGGGAGCACAGAGTGACCCAGGGGACTGCGGGGGACCCCGGGGGCCGGGCCTGGGGGCAGCGAGGGGCCCTGCTCATCCCCCCGTTAGCCCGGGGGTGCTGCAGGGCTGAGAAGCGGAGGGTCTGCCAGCCAGTCTGACACTTAAGGAATTAGCTCTGCATCATTTGGAGTTTTCTGCTCTACTAATTTTCAGCCAGCTCCTCATTTGGGTGTTTTCCCCCCCACATTTTAAAGGGGCAGCATCCCGGATTGCTGGCACCTCCTGGGAGTCGGGGGCAGGGCTTGGTGCTGCTTCTCACACCCTCTCTTGGCAAAACCGGCGCATTCTTCCCTCTTCTCCATCAGCCTCTTCATTTCCACATCGTGTTCCCTTCCCCTGCTGGCATTTGCACAGCCCGGGACGCTCCCAGCTCACCTGCGGCATCACCCCTGTGCCCAAACCCTTCGCTCAGCAAACAAATCCACCCAGCCCCGACTTTGCCCTTTGCTGTTTGCTTTGGGCTCGCACTGAGGTCTGCTCTGTGCCTCCTGTCGGCTGATGAAAGCACAATTTCAGCCCTCTGTTGACCGAGGGTGCACTTTAGACTTTTTTTTTCTGGGGGAAGAATGAGGGAATGTTTGATCAGAGGTTTGCATTCCCCACACCCAGCTCGCTATGCCGGGCACAGGGCGTGAAAACACCACTCTGGCTTGGGAGAGGGGAGAACAGGGGACATTTCCTGCTCGTGCTCCATCTGCTCGAGCTCAGAACACCCCAAAGCACAGCTGCCATCATCAGGATGTCCCTGCTGGCAGGACCCGGCTGGTGGGGTGGCACCCTGTGCCCTCTGGTACCAGCTGCAGCTGCCACGGGCACGGCAGCCCTGGCTGCCACCGCTGTGCTGGCTCCTGCCCTGCTCCTGCTTCAGTGCTGGCTCCAGCTCTGCTGCAGACACTGTCCCAGCCCGCTGTGGGGACAGTGGCAGTGCCCAGGGGCTGGCAGGAGCTGCCTGGCAGCGGGCAGGGGCTGCAGCAGGGCAGATGTGCCCAGAGGCAGCTCTGTGACCTTTCCAGCTCTGCCCGTCCCACCCCCAGAGCGCTCCGAGGACACAGAATTCCAACAATCGTTCTCCTTCCTTCCCTGCGCACCCTGCTCGGCACCCGGCAGCCCGTTAACAACAAAGGAAATCAATGGGATTAAAAAAAAAAAAAAAAAAAAAAAAAAAACCAACCAACCAACCAACCAACCACAAAACACCCCAAAAAAAAGCCAAAACAAAATTGAATAGAAAACAACCAAAAAAAACCACCCCAAAAAACCAAAGCAAAACAAACAAAAACCAAACCAAACCAAACCAAAACAAAAAAAAGCCACAAAGAAAAACCACACACACACACACACACAAAAACCTAAGTCAAGCCAGCAGCTGGGCCTAGACTCAGTTGTTATCCCAGGCTAGACTCGGTTGTTATCCCAGCCTAGACTCGGTGTTATCCCGGCCTAGGCTCGGTTGTTATCCCGGCCTAGACTCAGTTGTTATCCCGGCCTAGGCTCGGTTGTTATCCCAGGCTAGACTCGGTTGTTATCCCAGGCTAGATTCGGTTGTTATTCCGGGTTAGACTCGGTTGTTATCCCGGGTTAGACTCGGTTGTTATCCCAGCCTAGACTCGGTGTTATCCCGGCCTAGGCTCGGTTGTTATCCCGGCCTAGACTCAGTTGTTATCCCAGGCTAGACTCGGTTGTTATCCCAGGCTAGACTCGGTTGTTATTCCGGGTTAGACTCGGTTGTTATCCCGGGTTAGACTCGGTTGTTATCCCGGGTTAGACTTGGTTGTTATCCCAGGCTAGACTCGGTTGTTATCCCGGCCTAGACTCGGTTGTTATCCCAGGCTAGACTCGGTTGTTATCCCAGGCTAGACTCGGTTGTTATCCCGGCCTAGACTCGGTTGTTATCCCAGCCTAGACTCGGTTGTTATCCCAGGCTAGACTCGGTTGTTATCCCGGCCTAGACTCGGTTGTTATCCCGCCTGAGGAGGACCCAAAATTGCCTCCAGGCGTCTCGGGGCTTTGCAGCTCGTTATTGATCGGGCATCCATCGATAGCTCCAGGCACTGCAGGCACGGGCAGGCAGGCAAAATCCCACCCCAGCACATCCTCCTGGACTGGCCAGCCTCCTCAGAACTGCAGGAGGGACCCCTGGAAGAAATCCAGCTGAAGAAATTGCCGAAGAAATCAGATCAGGGTCCTTCTGCTGGACATGGCTCTCACAGGAATGTGCCACCTCTTCACTCCAGCCCTGGTGCCCTGTTAGAGCCAGAAATGACTCTGTGCTCCCCGGACCCTTTGGCTGAGCCCCTGAGGGCTCTTTCAGGAGCTCCTGGTTGGATTTGATCCCACCAACCCCAGCCAAATTCCCACATTCCCCTGCCAGAATTCCCTGGGATTGCCAGTCCTGGGAATGGCCCTCACCCCCACTCTGTGCCCACCTTCATCTCCAAAGGCACCTTGGCAGTGCTGCCAACTCCTGCTGCCCTGGCTGGTGTCTGGGACCCCTCAGTCCTGCCCTGCCATGTCCTGGCTGGGTGCAGCCCCCCTGCCCATGGACAGGACAGAGGACAGGGACAGCAGGAGCACTTTCCTCACAGCCCGTGGCACAAGGACCCCTCTGCTCCTCACCTCGTGTTCCTCAGCCCCTCCAGCCCTGCTCCCCCTCCAGTTCCCTCGAGGCTGCTTTGCCAAACCCCCTTTTCCAGGCAAATTGCTGGGAATATTCCCAGCAAAATCACCTTAGAGCGCAGCTGCCATTCCTGTGGCACTGCCCTGCTGGATTCCTTGTGCAGGCTGTGGTGCCACCCCTGCGGTGCCATCCCTGTGCAGGGCTGACACCTCTGCTGTGCCATCCCTGCGCAGGGCAGTGTCATCAGGGCTGCCATCTCTGTGCCATCCATGTGCAGGGCAGTGTCACCATGGCTGCCACCCCTGTGCCATCCCTTCCCAGGGCAGTGTCACCAGGGCTGCCACCCCTGTGCCATCCCTTCCCAGGGTAGTGTCACCAGGGCTGACACCCCAGAGGAAGGGGAGAGAGAATTCCTCCCAGGGGAGATCCCCCAATCCCTTTCAGAGGAGCAAATGTTCATAATTTCCCATTTAAGGGACATTTCTGAGCCATTGTCCCTCCTGTCTGAGCACTCCGGGCACAGTCAGGGCAGGAATTGGCTCCAGGTTTCCCTGCAGTGGGCTGGGGGAGCTGCAGGTCCTCATTCCCTCCCTGGCACCCGCCCTGGCAGTGCCCTGTGCTGCTGGAGCTGGAGTCACCCTTCTGCTGTGCTTGAGACCCAAATGTCACCAGGGAGATCGTCCAGGGACGGGACCCTCCCAGGGCTGGAGCCCCTCTGGAGCCAGGCTGGGAGAGCTGGGGGTGCTCACCTGGACAGGAGAAGGCTCCAGGGAGAGCTCAGAGACCCTCCAGGGCCTGAAGGGGCTCCAGGAGAGCTGGAGAGGGACTGGGGACAAGGGATGGAGTGCCAGGACACAGGGAATGGCTTCCACTGCCAGAGGGTAGGGATGGATGGGAAACTGGGAATGAGGAATTGTTCCCTGTGAGGGTGGGCAGGCCCTGGCACAGGGTGCCCAGAGCAGCTGGGGCTGCCCCTGGATCCCTGGCAGTGCCCAAGACCAGGCTGGAGCAGCCTGGGACAGTGGGAGGTGTCCCTGCCATGACAGGGGTGGAGCAAGGTGATTTTCTGTGTTTCTACAATTTCTGGGATCTCTCCTTGGGCACAGGTCCCTCCTGGCAGCCAGGATGACAACTCTGGGCTCTGCTTTGACTCTCCCAACAAGGGAACTGAAGGTTTCACCCCAGAACAGAGCCCTGCTGACCTTGTGACATCCCCAGGGTGGCAGGTGACACATCTGGGGTGCCAGGGAAGAGGCAGTGGGTGGGTGCTGAGGGTGCAGCACCTCTGGGAGCAGCAGGGGAACATCATTCCCAGCCAGAAGAACATTAACTTGTATGGAGACAAACAATAAAAGCTCTGGCCTTGAAGAGAGAGGAGTGGTGAGAGCTTTGCAGAGCCAGACCTAGCACAGGGAAAGCGATTAGCGAGTGATTATTCCCGAGTCCTCATTATGTACCAACAAAATGAAATTATCCTGCAACTCATTGAAGGCACACAAAGGGAAGAACCTTCCCTTGTGGTGCATTATCAGTGGAGGAGCTCCTGGGAGAGCAGCTCTGCCCACAGCTATCAACCATCAGCCTGGGAGACGTGGGACAGGCACGGGGGCATCACCCCAATTACTGCTGCCCTCGTTAATCACTCTCTGCTCCCGGTGCAGCCCCTGCCCAGCTTGCTGATGAGATTATCCCTGCACGAGCAGCTCAGGAAGGATGCAGGAGGATCCCAAAGGAGCAGGAGTGGCTGGGAGAAGCTCTCAGGATCAGGAGTGACAGCGATCAAGATGCCGAGTGACAAACGCCTGACGGTGCAGCTCAGCAGCCCCAGCTGGCACCGGGAGCAGCTGCCTGCAGAGGGCAGGGGCTGCCATTCCCCCAGGGAAAACGGGCATGGAGAAGCTGCCAGCAGGTGGGAATCACAGGAATGCTGACACGGTGGGCTCCTCTTCCAGGTGCTTCCTCTGGAATGGAGAGGAGCAGTGGATGGAGAAGTTGGAAAAGCGGGCAGTGAGGAGGGATCAAAGTGACACAAGAGATGAGGAGGGAAGGGATTGAGAGGACATCCAGGAAGGCACCAGGAATCCGAGGAGGCAGCAGCAGCTGGAGGCAGAGGTGCCGTGCTTGGCATCAGGAAAGCAGGAGCTGGGAGAAAGGAGAAGGAGAAGGAGAAGGAGAAGGAGAAGGAGAAGGAGAAGGAGAAGGAGAAGGAGAAGGAGAAGGAGAAGGAGAAGGAGAAGGAGAAGGAGAAGGAGAAGGAGAAGGAGAAGGAGAAGGAGAAGGAGAAGGAGAAGGAGAAGGAGGGTCCCTGACCCCCACACGACTGTGTGTGCCAGGGAATGGCTGCAGCTGCTTCCCAGGAGCCTTCCCTCAGATCTGCAGGAACACTCCCTCATTGTCCAGGAACATTCCCTCACTTCTCCAGGAGCATTCCCTCATTGTCCAGCAGCATTCCCTCATTCTCCCAGACCATTCCCTCATTCTCCAGGACAATTCCCTCTGTTCTCCAGCAGCATTCCCTCACTTCTCCAGGAGCTTTCCCTCAGCTCTCCATGAGCATTCCCTCGGCTCTACAGGAGTGTAAGAGCATTGGAGGGTAGCACGGTCAGGACGGACGGAGATGAGAGATCTCTGCAGCCAGGACTGGAACTTGGGGTTTATTGCAAAGGGCCTGGGTGCAGGGCCCTGCTGGGAGCTGCCAACCACAGCTGAGAGCAGGATGAGAGAAGAGAGGGGTAGAGAGGATGAGAGGGTGAGAGAGTAAAAGTGTGAGAGAGAGAGATTCCCGTTCCAATACAATAAATCTTCTTCTGTGTTGGATATTCTGATTCTCACTAACCAATCTAGTACAATACACAAATCCTATAGCATTTACATACAGCCTATAGAATCATTACATTACCACGCAGTGTTACATTTTAAACCCTACAAACTCCTCTTTGGGCCCTTCTGCCAGGCTGTAGGGTCTGCTCTGACCCTTGGAGCTGTCTGCAAGCAGAGGGTGTTGTTCCATCAAAAGGGGATCACCTTCAGTCAGCTACATTATTGTTTTTTCGTTGTTCAGTAACTGAGGGATCTCAAAGCTTGCTTTCATTTCAATCTCGCTTACAGTTTCCATATTCTCCAAATCTTTTGCCAGGCAATCATATTTATAAGGCTTTCCTGTTTCATCTTCCCCAACACAGGAGCATTCCCTCTCTTCTCCATTCTCATTCCCTCATTGTCCAGCAGCATTCCCTCAGCTCTCCAGCTGAAGATGCAACGCCAGGATATCTCCACAGTGTGAAAATCAAAATTTTTGCAGGGAACAGTGGAATCTCCGTGTCCTTCTCCACACTTGTGTTGTAGGGGCAGAATCCAGAGCCAAGGACTGACCCAAAAAGATATGGAAGTGGGGCAGATTGCTGAGAGTTCAGAGCCAGCCTGGGCCGTGTTGTGGTGCCTGGTGTCTTCAGTGTAATGTAAATTATTTTGCCTTTTCCAGTTTAAAAAAAAAATTAGAATCAATATTTTTGGTGCTATGAGCAGCACTGGAAATCCAGTGGCTTCCTAAATTCCTTTAGTCCAGGTGATTTTCAATCCAACTTGTTTAACTTAGAATTTGAAGAGATGGTTGGCTTTCAATTGTGCTTGAAATCTTTCGATGGATTGATTAATGATGGATTGGTTAATGATGGATTGATTAACTTGGGAAAATCTTCCAAGGAGCTGGGTGCCCTAATCGATGTCACCTTGCCAAGGTGTCCATGGGAAGAGGCAAATCCCTGATGTCCCCAAGGCCCCTGGGGACAGCTCAGGGCTCCCAAACCACACCAGGCTTTTCATGGGGGTGGTGGGGTCAAGAGGCCACAGCCCGTGCTGGAAACCAAACCTCAGCAACCTCAAAGAACTGAGGTCATGGGGAAGGAAAGGCAGGATTGGTGCTCCCAGAGCTGCCAGAGCAGGGCTTTGGCTCCCTTCAGCGAGTGACACTGCAGCAAAGTGACATTCCCAATATTTCTGTGCTTTCATGATGTGAGAGCTTTCCCAGCTCATTTCCCTGCCCAGCTCTGTGGCCACAGCAGCAGCAAACTGCTCTGGGAGGGTCACAAACTGAAATCCTTGTGCTGGGGCCTGGCTTTCCTGAGTGGAATGTGATCACAGAGAGGTGAACTGGGGAATTTGTAACGGGAAACCTCGGGCTGGAGGAGGCTGTGGGCTCTGAGCAGTTTATCTGATGTTCTCTGAGGGCATCACCCAGTGCAGCTCCTGGGGTGCCAGGGGGCTGAAACTGCAGCACTGTTGAGATTCTGGAGTCCACACAAGAGGAGGACACTCGATACAATAATAGGCAATAGAGTGTCTGATAAAGCCAGGCCATCTTCAGGTGAGTGCAGCTGCTCAGCTCAGCAGAATTCCAGACAATTCACCCAGCCTGGAGCTGCTGCCTGGGCTGGATCCAGCAGCAATTCCACAGGGCAGCACCCTGGATTTCAAGGACCTGCAAGGACAAAGCCCTTCCCATGGTGGAATCCCCCCAGCACATCCCAGGGAATCACAGAGCCCAGGAAGAGCCTGGAGCTGGCAGCACCCCCTGGAGAAAACAAACATTGCTCCAGGGGAGAGCTCAGCAATCCATACCCAAACTCACCTGGTTTGGTTCTCATTTGAATATATTCTCAGCAGGTGACAGGAATTCTTGGAATAAAGAGGAATAACAAAGGGCTGTTGTCATCTCAGAGCAGCCCTGAGCAGGCTGGCAAACCAGACAGGTGGGGAAGGGATGCTACAGCCACCTGAGAACTTTGGGAATCTCAGAATCATGGAGGGGGTTGGGTTGGAAGGGACCTTACAGCTCATCCCATCCCACCCCTACCAGGGCAGGGACACCTTCCACTGTCCCAGGCTGATCCAAGCCCTGTCCAACCTGGCCTTGGGCACTGCCAGGGATCCAGGGGCAGCCACAGCTGTGCCAGGGCCTGCCCACCCTCCCAGGGAGGAATTTTTCCCAACCTGACCCATGGCTGATGGCCCTGCTCAGCTGAGGGTCCCCCCGGTATCTGCATCTTCCTGAGGTGCTGAGTAATTCCCAGCCAGCCCAGGCCCTGCAGAGGTGGAGAATGAAAATGTGGATAAATCTGGAATCAGGGGTGGGGTTCAGTGTCTGTGAGTGCCCCGAGGGAATTCCAGCACTCCTGCAGGTGTAGGACAGGGCCCTGGTAAGACTCTGAACACATTCCCACTCTCAGGAAACAACAGGAGGTGTTGGCACACACCAAGATCTTCCCAAAGAGCAGCAGCAGTGGTTGCAGGAGCCCCACCTCTGGAGAAACATCCTCAGTGTGCAGTGGGTGGGAGAAGGGTTGGCCAAGACAGCCCCTTAATTAGTGGGGTGCTGGTGATCCTTCAGGTCCTTTCCAACCCAAAGCATTCCATGATTTTATGAGTTTTCAGGCAAAGTAACAGCAAGGAAATCCTTGCTTCACTCCCCTGACTGAGGCACAGCATTCCCAGCTCTCCAACACCCTATGGATGGATGGGATTGGCTCCTTCCCCCCTGGACACCTCCATCCCCACCTTCAGTACTTCCAGTGGCTCCTGTGATCCCAAAGGAAAAGTCTTGGCCTGCATGGAGCAGCAAAGCCCCAGAGTGTATCTGAGGCTGCTGGAAGTTCTCAAGTCTCCTTCCCAGCAGTGGGAATTACTCAGCACCTGGAAGGCCCAAAAGCCTGTAAGGAAAATCAGGGTCACAGGGATAACCCTGGAAGTGTTCCCATTTCAGAGGTCTAAAGGCTGGATTCCACCCTGAAATTCACATATCTCCTAAAAATCCTTTGAGATGCCTGTAAGAGTTTTTTGGCGACGAGAACTGGGAGTTCTCCATGTCCAACCTCCTGAGGGAGCTGGGAGGCAATGGGTGCTCAGAGGTGCTCCCCAATGCAGTGCTGCTCGAGCCATCCCTCCCATACTGCCGCACTTCTCCCCTTGGTGAAGTGTCCCTGAGGAATGAGAGGAACTCATTCTGCCCCGAGCTGAGGATTTGGATGCACTGGGGATGTCAAGGAGGATTTTGGAAGTGGAGCCCCATGAGCTGAGAGCTACTCATGCACTCTGATCCCTGCAGCTCCCCGTTGCCCCTCACCAAGGCAGCAGCAACAAATCCAAGGGGAAGCAGAGCAGAGGAGAAAGCTCTGGAGGGGTTAACATGCTCTGGAGCATGGTTCAGTGAAATTGTCAAAAAATCCCTTCTGACAAATTGCCTCAGAAGAGAGGAAAAAAAAATCTAAAGAGCCGAGCGCATGGTAATGATTTCTGAAAAGTTCCCCGGCACCAAAATGGCCAAATACCATTAGCAAAGCAAATTGTGTTTTGTGCACATAATTCACACCAGAACACGGAATTCAGGCCCGTTATTAACGGGACACGAAGCCAAGGCAGCCAGAGAGCTCTGCCTGACTCCACAGGGCTCAGCCCCAGCCAGGTCCCTGGCAGATCCAGGAGATCGGGAATGCTGTGGGACTCTCCAGGCACACCCCAGCTCCTCCCAAAGCACCTCGGTGTCCTTCTCCCGTTTGGGGAGTGCCTCTTCAAAGCTGGCTGCTCGCAGGACATCAGCACCTTCCCGACGCTCATTTTCCCAGGCTTTTTGATCACACGGAGCCCGGGGCCGGATCTTTGCATGTCCCCAGCCTCAGCTGGCTCTTTGCATGTCCCCAGCCTCCACGGTGCCTCCTGAACTGGCCCAGCCTGACAGAGTCCTGCTCCACCCCAAAGCTGCTTCCCGGGTGATGCCTCAGGTTTCAGCTTTTATATTTTTCACATTCTGTGCTGCTTTAGTGTGTGGGTCTGAGCTTCACATCAGGGGATAGTGAGCTCTGTGCACAGAGCAGGGAGACAAAACAATTCCTTCTCTAGCTCGGCACCAAGGACAAATGATCCAAATCTCAGGCCCAAGAGCACAAACAATGTGGGCTGGAGAGAGAAAAACAAGAAGGTGGGACTGCATGGGCTGGAGCTGTAAATTGGACAATGAACTGCAAGATGCAAATGGAGCAGAACTGATCAAAGTGAGACACCCTGTGCCCGACTGTGCATTTTGTGACCATTTTGGGTCCATCTTGGGTGTAGCCCTGGCTGGGCTCTTGTGCTGCCCAAGGCAGATCCATTGAGGTCTCCTAATAAATCCCTGCTTTATTGTTTAACTCTCTAGTCTCTGTTCTAGGGCAGCCGTCTCAAGGCATCAGGGAAGTAGAGGACCTGCTGGGCAGCCCCAGACACTGACTCCAGCTGCTCATGGAAGAGCATCTCCTGTCCTCCTCCATGGCCTGGCTCTGACACATTCCAGGTGTCCAGCCACCAGCAAAAACAACATTCAGGTGGAGCTGGGAGCAGGGAGCCTGTGGAGCAGCTTGTGATGGAGCTTTGGGAATGTTGTGGTGGAGCTGCTGAGGGATGGAAACCAAGGCACTGCCCGCTTTTCCAAGCCATCCGCCATGCAAATCCCGCTGTCGGGATGGGATTAAAGCCATCCACGGCTCCACAGATCCTGGGATTTGTGGCAGGGCCGTTGGCTCAGCCCAGAAACCCCCCGGGCTGTGGGTCAGGCAGGGCTGGTCCCGCTCCCGGTGCTCTCCCAGTGCCGGTGCCGGCGCTGGCACAGCGGGCACGGAGGATGGTGCCGGCCCTGCCGAGTGCCAGGGCGCCAGCCCAAAGGGCAGGGAGGAGCCCGGCTGGGGAGCCCGGCTGGAATTCGGTCATGGAAAAGCTCTGGAATTCATTAGCTGCGCCCCAGGCCAGGCAGGATTGTAATAAACACCTTCTTTGAGTCCTGTAGGTAGAAGTTACATGAAAATTACCTACTTTAAAAGCGCATTAGCATTTCAAAGGCAGACATTAGGAGACAGCCGAGCGCGATGACTGCGCACTGGCAGGGCTCCGCTTTGCCTCTTTATGCACCCTGACGCTTTTCATCTCACCCCGGCGTGTCGTTCCCTGCTGGATGGGCCAGGAGCTCCCAGAGCTCCCAAACCACTCCCGAGGCTTCCCGTGCCGGGTCAGGAGGGAATTATTCCAGCAAGTCCTGGTGCTCCTCATTACTCGCCCTCAAAGGAGCGGTGGAGGAGGCTCCTCCAGCGGGTTCTGCAGGGGCAGAGGCGGAGTTCA
This sequence comes from Calcarius lapponicus, assembly GCA_039654755.1. Classification (NCBI taxonomy): domain Eukaryota; kingdom Metazoa; phylum Chordata; class Aves; order Passeriformes; family Fringillidae; genus Calcarius; species Calcarius lapponicus. Next base: position 17,791,050 of record CM077476.1, on the reverse strand, counting down.
GGGTGTATCCCGGGTCCGGGTGATGCACAAAGCTCTGCCCCGGTGTCCCCAGTGTTCCCAGTGTCCCCAGTGTTCCCCTGCATTCCCGGCCCTCTGATCTCCAAAGGCAGAGGACAGAGATGGAAGCACTCGGGGACATGAAAGGGCCTTTCAGGGAAGGAGCCGAGCAAAGCAGAGCTGGCTAAAAGTGAGCTCAGGATGACCCGGGAATGGGATTTTCCCTGTTAAGTGGTGAGGAAGAACCAGGGACATCAAATGGAGGGATGGAGCAGCAGCACTAACCATGGCAAACCCTTTCCTGCGGGATGCCCTGACCTGTGGCACAGGGATGGCAGGACTCGGTGGCACTGGCAGGACTTTGTGGCCCTGCACAGGTGAGCCCAGAGGGTGATTCCCTAAAAGAGCAGCTGACAGATCCATCAGGGAATGTACACAAAGGAACAGCCGGGATCTGTGCCTTGGGAAGCCTCCAAACAGGAGCTGCCCTGTGGTTGCTGTACCTGCTGCCGTCCCCTGGTGATAAATAAACCTGGGAGAGATGTTGCTCACTTCCAGGAATTTAAAAGGTTTATTAAACCTTATCAAAAATACAACAGAACACTGAATAGAGAAAATATTACAGCACCAGGAGCAGAGGATTTTCCCCACCACGTGCTCACCCACACAATGGAGGTTTCACCTTTTAACCCTTTAGCCCCCCAAAGTTGTGTCCATCCACTCCTCCTTCCCTGCCCAGGGGTGGGGATCCCTTCCTGACACCTTGAGTGGGGGTCAGGTGCTGCCACAGGAACGAGTGACCCTCCAAATGTCCCAAAGCCAGGGCACCCTGATAACAACACAAGGGGGTAAAACGCAACTACAAATCTATAAAACTTCTCCTGACACACACACAGGATATTTGCCTTTTAACTGTGAGAGTCAGCCATGGCATTGCCCATCTGTCACACTGGGAGAGGCTCAGGGGCGAGTGGTGGCGCTGCCCTGTGTGTGGTGTGGCAGTGCCATACAGGTGGCACTGTCCCCTCTGTGCCACTCTGCCGTGAAGGGTGGGGGAAGCACAAAGCAGGAGAATCCCCAGGGGAGGTTTGGATTGGATATTGGGAACAATTTCTTCTCCAAAAGGTTTGTCCAGCATTGGAACAGGCTGCTCAGGGATTTAAAAGGATTGGGGATGTGGCACTCGGGGACATGGTCAGTGGTGGCCTTGAGTGGGGGTCAGGTGCTGCCACAGTAACGAGTGACCCTCCAAATGTCCCAAACCCAGGGCACCCTGATAACAACACAAGGGGGGTAAAACACAAAAACACAACTATAAATTTATAAACCTTCTCTTAACATATATATATATATATTTTATATTTGCCTTTTAATTGTGACAGTCAGCCATGGCATTACCCATCTGTCACAAAACCCTTCCCTGGCACTTCCCAGCTCCAGCTGGCAGCCAAGCCAAGGGCAGGAGGCATCCTGGCTGTTCCTGGAGCAGGATCCCAGGGGGAGGTGGAGGTGCCCATAGGACAGAGCCGAGGTGAGGGCGGGGTGTCTCAGCCAGCAGAGAACAATGCTCAGATATCTCAAATCAACAGAGCTCCAGGCTCAGGAATAACCCCCGGGACTGGCAGGGAATGTGGAGCCTTCCTGCCCCTGCTGCTGTTCCCAGGGAAGGCTCTGAGGCTCATTTTGTGCGAGATGCCACTTGCAGGTCACCCAAACTTCCTCTGGAGCTGCGTGTGCAGAGCGAGGCGAGGCGAGGCAAGGGAGAGTTATCTCCTGCCAGAGTAATTACTCCTTGTTTTCCCAGATAATACTCGGGGAATTTGAATATGGCCATTTTTCCTGCTCCTGCTGCAGCTCTGAAGATTGTGCTGCTGTCATCTGTGAGTTCTTATCGCTTATCTCTGCTCTTTTATCTTTGCCACTCATTTCAATGTGTTTAAGGCTCCTGCAGAGCCTTGTCTCTGCTCCAGGGAGCCTCTGCACAGCTCCCAGGAGCTGTGGGCCCCTGATGGGTCTCAGCAGCCACTCCAAGGTGTCAAAACTCTGCCCTGAACCTGGAATGTGCTCCAAGACCTTCAGCAACTTTCTTATCCACCACGAAATAGCCTCAATCCTTTCTTTCTGGGTTTTCTCTGAGAGATTTGCCCTCTGGTCTCTGGCAGCTGAGCTTTGCACCAAGGCAGGCCCTGGGCACTGCTGGGCCTGAGCCTGGTGTTGGAGCTCTGCTGGTCCTGGGAGATGGAAAAAGCAGGATTTTGAGGGGCAGGGGGTCAGCCCAGGGCATTTGTAGGGCCAGAGGAGTGTTTGCAATGGCAGGGAGGGAAAGGTGGGACTGTGGGGGGCTGGCAAAGGAGGCCAAGCCCACCTGAGGGCCCCAGGGAGCTGCAGCTCCAGCCCCATTCCCTGCCCTCTCACACTCCATCCCCTCACCCTGCACACCTAAACCTCTGGGTAAACAACACCTTTATTTATCTCTGCAATTTGTTCCTGTTCTGGAATTTGTTCCTGTTCCCTTTTTCTGTGGGCCGGGGTCAGTGCTGCCTGGGGCTCTGAGGGGAGGCCCAGCTGTAGAATCCCATGGGGGCTCTGAGGGGAGGCCCAGCTGGAAAATCCCATGAGGGGTGTGAGGGGAGGCCCAGCTGTAGAATCCCATGAGGGGTGTGAGGGGAGGCCCAGCTGTAGAATCCCATGAGGGGTGTGAGGGGAGGCCCAGCTGGAAAATCCCATGGCTCAGCCCCCTCGCCATCAGGAGATGCAGCTGCAGGCTCCGTGCCAGGCTCTGCTTCCCCCAGAGAGCTCCAGGATGTGCTCCCCGAGCTCTGGGGGGGCTCTCCCAGCACGGGCTCCCCGTGTCAGGTCGGATTTCTCAGTGGGGAGCCGGGAGCAGTTCCTGTGCAGCGGGATCATTACCCACTAACACACAAAGCCTGCCTCACCAGTGCTCCCAGTACCCCAGCGGGGCTGGGGGCTGCAGCCCACGCTGGGAAGGGATTGGAGCACACTCTGGCTTCGGAGCAGGATGTTCCAGCCCTCCTTCAAATTAAAAAAATCTCCTGTGCATCCATCTCCTCGGCCACGGGAGGCATTTCCCAGCCGCCATCACGGATTTGGAGCTGGGACCCAGGAGATAAAATAATTTACTAATTGGAAGTGGCACCAAACATTTTGCCTCTTGCCCTGGCTGTGATCCCGGGGGCAAGTGGCTGGCAGCTCTCCAGGAGACAAAGCCAAGGCAAGCCGAGGTGGCCGGGGTGCCACTCCGGGAGCCCCACCCCGTTTGTCCCCAGCACTCTGTCACCTTTAATTACACCCAGAGACGCCCATCAAAGGCAGAGCCGGCTGCAAGGCTGAGGAGTGACAGGGCTGGTGCAGAGGAATTTCACACAACAGCCCAGGCATTTTCTAGCTCACTGACTCGTTTTCCCTGTTTTCTTTTTTGGGTTTTTTTTTTTTTTTTTTTTTCGGATGGCTTTGCACTTCGCAGCCCTGGGCAGGCTCGGGCAGAGCACAGCTTCCTCCAGAGCCAGGAGAAGCCAAAACTCGTCATTCACTCATCTCCTCATTCATTCCCTCCACAGCATCTGTGTATTCACCAGGATGCTCCCCCAGGCTCAGAGCTGTGCCCACAACAGCACCGGGTCCCTGCTCATAGGTGGTGGCACTGGGGGGGCTCCCAGGTGGTGGCCCCAGGCCAGCAGGGCAGCCCTGGGCACCTGGGGGGTGACACCTTGAGCTGGGGCTGCCTTTTTGCAGCTGGACAACATCTGGCACTGTCCCCATCACCCTGCCCCTGTGTCCCCACAGAGGGGCTGCCCAGAGTCTGTCGCCTGCTGCTGGGGGAGGCCATGGATCCCTGAGCTCCCAGTGAGGATCCCTCTGATCCCTGAGCTCCTAGTGAAAATCCCTCTGAACCCCTCAATTCCCTGTGAGGATTCCTCTGATCCCTGAGCTCCCAGTGAAGATCCCTCTGAATCCCTCAATTCCCTGTGAGGATTCCTCTGATCCCTGAACACCCTCTGATCCCTGAGCTCCCAGTGAGGATCCCTCTGATCCCTCAATTCCCTGTGAGGATTCCTCTTATCCCTGAGCTCCCTGTGAGGATCCCTCAACCCTCAATTCCCAGTCAGGACCTGCACAAACCTCATCATTTGAGCAGCGACCTCAAGGCTGTTGCTCTGTAGATCCAGGGTCTGCTGAAATAAACAGTTGTGCCCCATTTTCTGGACATTTCTGGTAACCTGCTCCAAAGGTGGAGCCCCAGAATCTGTCCTGTGGGATCCTCAGCTCAGGGAAGAGCAGGATGGGGATGAGCAGGAGAGGAAGGAACGGGTGGGTAGAGCAGAGGGAGGCTGTGCCAGCAGGGATGAAGTCAGGAAGCCCCGTGGGACGTGCCATGGGACAAGAGGACACCTCACACCTCCCACTGCCTGCAGGAGCCAGGGCTGGAATGTGGGGGCAGCTCTTGGAAGTGCAGAGCAGGAGCACAGTCAGCTCTGGATCTCAGAGGCATCCAGAGGAATGGGCAGGAACTGATCCAGCAATCCCCCTGCCCAGGGGGCAGAACCCCTGGCCTGGGCAGAGACCAGAGAGGCTGTGGAGTGTCCCTGCCTGGGGACATTCCAGGTATCCCTGAGCCCTGGGATGGCCCTGCTGGAGCAGGGAGGTGGCACCAGGTGAGCCCCTCCCAGCCTGCCCCAGTCTGGGATTCCCTGATCCCATGATTTCCCACTCCCTGACTGAACACAACAAAGACACCAGCGGGGTTTGTGGCTCTGTGACACCCCCAGCACAGCAAAACAGGCAGAGGCTCAGAGAAACCCTCCCAGAAGGTTTCCCCCAGCCTGGCTCTGGTCTGGTCCCCGCAGCACCGGGGGGAGTTCAGCAGAACTGGGGCCCTGCCCTGTCACTGACATACTTTATGAAAATCCTTTTGCTAGGATTTTTCTCCTGAGAAGCTGAGAGGCCTCAGAAATGAAATGTAAACAATAATTATCTGATTGCTCAGAATGTGCTCTGGAGATGGTTTACCAACAGGTGCATCTTTGATTGGTTACATGTGAATTGTTTTTAATTAATGGCTAATGACAGCCAGCTGTGTCGGACTCTCTGGTCAGTCACCGGATTTTATTATTAATTTCTTTCCTTTCTAACTTTCTGATGTCTCCTTTCTCTTTCTTTAGTATAGTTTTGTATAGCATATATAATATCACGTCATACCATGTAATATCATATCATATCATATCATATCATATCATATCATATCATATCATATCAAATCAGCCTTCTGAAACATGGAGTCAAGGTTCTCATCTCTCACCTCGTCCTGGGGACCCTCAAACACACTGCCCTGCCCCATGGCAGCCCCTGCCAGCCAGGGCTCGCAGCCACTGCCCTGGATGAACCTTTGTCTGAAGTTGCCATCTAGGGGAGCACACAAAGGCACAGCCTGCCAGGGAGGTGAGGAACCGAGCACACCAAACGCCTCCAGGGGCTTTGTGCTTCCAGAGGCAGCGACAAAGAATGGAAATAAAGCGACTTAAAGAGCCCCAAACGCAGCTCGGTAATGACAAACACATGGCTTGGAGAGCCTGAGAACAGAGGGAACCGAGTGTTTATAAACTACAAGAGACTCACTGGTGGTGTGAGGGGGAAGCTCTGGGTAGGGATTTCCCCCAGGAGAGGATTCAGGATCCAATCCTGGGAAATATTTGGATGTTGGGATAGAAATCGCTCTGAGCTGTCTCCTGGGATTTGCCCCTTGACTCCCAGGCTGCTGGTGCTTCTGGGGGCAGGGCTGGGGTGGCCAAGCTCGCTCCTGCTGCCCAATTTCCTGGGAGAGCCTTTCCCAAATGGCCTTTGGCTCGTTCAGCTCCTCCGGGATCTGCCAGGATCAGCTCAGCTCCTCCAGGATCACCCCTGTTCGCACGGGATTTCTACCTCCTGCTTTTGTGGTGGCAACCCTGGTTTTGTGGTGGCAAAAGGGGGAGATAGAAGAAGAGATGGGGTCAGTGGTGGCAAAAGGGGGAGATGAAAGAAGAGATGGCGTCAGTGTGAGCTCTCCAGCGAGGCTGAATCCGGGTTAAATCCAGAGGATGGAAACAAACTCAGTGGGATTCAGGGAGTGGAGGGGAACACTCAGGGAAGGAGCGGAGAGCAGGGGAAGGTGGGTGAGGGTGGATGGGGGCACGGCGGGTGGCACATTCCTGGTGGCACGTCCCTGGTGGCACATCCCCGGTGGCACAGCCGCGCTGGATCATTCCCCAGGTGCCAGCTGGCCCAGCAGGCTGCAGTGCTGGCAGCTCTGCAGACAAAAGGTTCCCCGTATCTGCATTTCTGAGGCTCTTATCGCGGCGGAGTCTCGCTGCTCGCAGCCCTTTCCTCCGCAAGGGCAGAGTGTTCCTATTGTTGTTACACAAATCGCTTCCCCTGCCGGTTCCTTCCCTTCCAGGCTACTGAGTGGAGCTTGGCTCGGCTCCCTCTGGACTAATTTGATGAGAGATAATTATCTTGTTAATATCATCTTATTTTCTTAAGTCCCAGCCTCTCTTTTATTAATTCTGTCAGTCGTGGGTTGTGTTGCTCTTAGGTCCGTGGCTTTTCAAAACACTTTAACAGGCACTTCTGGGAGAAAGTCGGGAAAAGAACAACTTCACTGGCAGAATGTAAATATTGACATTTTTTCACAATGGAGGTTTTTAATCGGCTCCTCCTCGCAGGCTTGGCCGCCGTGGGAACCACTTGGCCACCGTGGCTGGCCAAGGGTGGGATGTGGCTGCAGCGGGAGATGCTCGGGATCTGCTGCTCCCGAGGGAAGAACAGGAGAGGAGCAGGGGCAGGAATTCTGCCTGGAGGGAGCAGGGGCTGCCCCAGGACATGTGAAACGAGGCTGTGCCCATCCTTGTGCTGAACCGCTGAATGCAGATGGAAAGGGATGGGAATTGGGAAAGGAGCACGGATGTGGGGTGGTTTGCCAGGAAAAACTCCATTCGCCCTATCCAAGAACTGTCCATCCTTGTGCTGAGTATGCTGAATCCAGCAGGAAAGGGATGGAAATTGAAAAAGGAGTGTGGATGTGGGGTGGTTTGCAGGAAAAGGCTCTGTTCCCCCTATCCAAGAACTGCCCATCCTTGTTCTGAATCCACCAAATCCAGCAGGAAAGGGATGGGAATTGGGAAAGGAGCATGGATGTGGGGTGGTTTACAGGGAAAAGCTCCATTCCCCCTATCCAAGAACTGCCCATCCTTGTACTGAATCCACCAAATCCAGCAGGAGAGGGATGGGAATTGGGAAAGGAGAGTGGATGTGGGGTGGTTTGCCAGGAAAAAACTCCATTCGCCCTATCCAAGAACTGCCCATCCTTGTGCTGAATCCACCAAATCCAGCAGGAAAGGGATGGAAATTGGGAAAGGAGCATGGATGTGGGGTGGTTTGCAGGGAAAGGATCTGTTCCCCCTATCCAAGAACTGCCCATCCTTGTTCTGAATCCACCAAATCCAGCAGGAGAGGGATAGGAATTGGGAAAGGAGCATGGATGTGGGGTGGTTCACAGGGAAAAGCTCCATTCCCACTATCCAAGAAGCATCCATCCTCGTGAATCCACCAAATCCAGCAGGAAAGGGATGGAAGTTGGGAAAGGAGCATGGATGTGGGGTGGTTTGCAGGGAAAGGCTCTGTTCCCCCATCCAGAGGCAACATGGGAATGTGGCTGACCTGAGCCTGTGCAGGGGACAGGGATCCCACAAAACCATTCTGAGCCTTTCAGAGCTCGTTATCCTTTGCAAGAACATTTATGGCTGCTGTTAATGTTAACAGTGGGATTGTGTTATCCTAAATAATCCCACACAGGGCTCATTATGGAGCCACACCTGGAAGTGCAGCCCCCAGCACCTGTCCTGTGCTTCCCAGCAGGAATGCCAGGCAGGATCCCACCTTCCCTGGCATCACATCTTCCCTGCACCCCTCAGCACCAAGGGAAGAGTTTGTGTGGCTGCAGAGGGATCCAAAGGATGCCCTGATCCTGCTGGATGCCCCAGCACTGCCCTGGGGCAGGGTGAGGATGCTCAGCTCCACAGGGATGAGGAGATTTTGGGATTTGTGAGGGAAAAAGAGCCATTTTAGCACCAGCTGAAGGGGTAGAGGAACCTTCCTGCTCAGGGCAACTTGAAGGAGGATTTTGTATGAGAAATGCAATCTTTTTTCCGGCACCACTCCAGATCTGCACAGGATTTTATCCCCTTGGATCAGGGCCTGAATCCCTGTAAAACAAAGCAGGAGTGGGAATGCGAGCTTGGGAGTGAAGTGTGTTCTCAAGCAATTTTCTGAATCAGGATGGGAATGCAAACCTCTTCTCTTTGACTCGAGGGTTTGATTTTTTTTTTTTTTTTCTTTTCCCTTTTCAATAACACAGATCTCAAACTCATTCAAGGCAGGGAAAATGAGGGGGTCGGGCTGACTTCCTCTCTGCCAGGAACAGAATTCCATTAAGCTGCTCCTGCCTGCTTGCAGGAAGGAGCTGTTTGCTCCCAGTTTGTGCTCACGCTGTGCCTGGTGCTGGAGCATCCAAGAGCTTCCCAGGGCTGCATGAAACAATGGGATTTAATATCTGCAGCATGCTCCAAAGCTGTGGAGTCCCACTTATTTATTCCAGGGGTTGAACTCATTCACTGGCAGGGCAGGGAAGTGCTTTCTGCAGTGGCAGATGGACTTCCAGCATTTAATCAAGGAGAATCCCATTTTTCAGCTGATGTGGAGGGTCCTTTTAGAGTCCTACATGGTCTGGGGTCACCCCACAGGCTCCAGTGAGCAGAGAGAAACATAAATTAGAAATAAAATCATTAAAATGATTCAGGTCTTATGGGGTGGGGGGGGGTTGAAGCAGAGGGTCTGATTTGGTCATCTCCATGGAGAGAAAAGGGAAAGAGGGAAAGAGAGATGCAGGGAGGGACAGGGAGATGATGGGTGAGACAGCAGAGTGGAAGGGGTGAGAAGGAAAAGGTGGATGCTCTCCCCACCTCCCCTGGGAATGGCAGCCTGGCTGCTCCTCCCCTCCAGGCAGCTCTGGGGGAAGGTTTGCTCTCCTTTCATGCCAAGCTGCCCTCCTGGGACACAGCTCAGCTCCAGAGGCTCCACAGGCTCAGATCCAACGGGAAATGAGGGCTGCACCTGCATTAGGCCTAGAAAAGTAAGTGATAAAACCGAGACCAGATTCCTGGTACTAAAGTGATTTCAGCATTTATTGTAAGAAAAAGAAAGCAGGGGCCTGGGCCGAGTAGGCGTTCCCTCAAGGATGGAGGAGCGCTGGGGCTGGGGCTGCTCAGCAGCAATGGCCCCGATGGTCCAGGTGGGGCAGCACGGCTTCCCTGGGTTAGAAGCCCCTTTTTATCCTGTTTTTTGTCCCTTTGGATTGGTTTCTGTTGGGATCCTTCATTTGCATGAAGGTTTAAGGCGCTTGATTGGCCCATGACAGTTCTGTCCAGGCTGGCTCGTGGTGCACTTTACTGAGATGTAATTTCTTATAACGACCCTTTTAACCCCCTTTACCATAACCAAACTAACAGCACATGTTAAAAATGAGAGCAGGCTCCTGGTACTAAAGTGATTTCAGCATTTATTACAATAAAAGAAAGGCCCAAAGCAAGGGGCCTGGGCCTGGGCTGAGCAGGAGTGCTCCCATCGAGGATGGAGCAGTGCTGGGGCTCTCAGCAGTGATGGCCCCGATGCTCCAGGGGAACAGCACAGCTTCCCTGGGTCAGATGCCCCTTTTTATCCTGTTTTTTGTCCCTCTGGACTGGTTTCTGTTGGGATCCTTCATTTGCATGAAGGTTTAAGACCTTGATTGGCCCATGACAACTCTGTCCATGCTGGCTCATGGTGCACTTTACTGCGGTGTGTTATGGTACACTGAGTACTGGATTTCTTATAACTCCCCTTTTAACCCCTTTTACAATATAATAACCAAACTAACAGTATGTGCTTAACAATCTGTCAACTATTTTATAACAGTTTCTAACCTATTTTTAACACAAGGATACATGGATATATTGTAGCAGCTTCATGCACATTTGTTGTATTTACCAAGATATTTCATTGCTCAAGAAGCCACAGCCCCTCTCTCCTCTGCTCAGATCTCCCCTTTTCCACAAAAACAATAAATCCTGAGTGCTCCAAAGTGAGGGAAGGTGGCTCCAGACTGGCCAAGCATCCATCAGATCACCCCATTCCCAGTGCTGCCCTGCAGGGAGATGAGGCTTGTCCACCTCTACCCATTCCAGGGCAGGGATGCAGCTGGGATCAGGCAGGATTTGGCTGCTGCCATCAAGGCAAACCCACCCTAAATATGGAGCAAAGCCCATGAGGAGCAGACAGGCTCCAAACCAGCTCAAAGCCTGGCTGCCTGCAGGGGTGGAGCTCCTGAGTGAGCTCCTATTTTTGGTTTTTTCCTCATTTTCTGCCATGCAGCAACTGCTTTATTTACTGTCCCCGGCTGCAGCCAGCCCAGAAATGGGAATGTCCTCACCTGCTCCTCTCCCAGACCCTCTGGGATCCTCAGAACTCATTTGCACAGGGCTCTGCATCCTGAAGGGCTTTATGGAGATTGAATGGATCCATTAGAGTGAGATACCCAGTTCCAGGCTTCCAGGCACCTGGGCCCTGCTTGGTTTTTCTTTCATGTTATTTGTGGGTTTTCTTTCTTTTTTTTTTTTTTTTTTTTGGGGGGGGAGGGGGGCGGGGAGGGTATTTGTTGTTGTGGTGGCTTTTTTTTGTTTGTTTTGTTTTTGTTCTTTGGTGGTTTGGTTTTGGTTTTGTTGGGGTTTTTTTTTGTTTTTGTGGGAAAACTTTTCTAAGGAGAGCTCTTATATTCAGAGCAGAGTTCCCAGTGACTCCACAGCCACTCAGCCCTCAGCAGTTCCAGGTCTCAGCCAGATCCAGGAGATGAGGAACCCTCAGAAATCAGCAACGAAATACCCAGTGCTCAACAATTCCTGGCTATACGTGAGAGAGCTGCAGCAGGGATACAAGGACAGGGAAATATGGTTTTCCAGTCTAGCATCCAGTCTTCTAAATCTTTCCCACAAAGATTCACCTTCTTTCCTAAGACTTTCCCAGTTTTTCCAGGAATGGAGGGTCCTGCAGGACAAACTCTGACTCCACACCAATTCTCAGTGGGCTGGATCTGGAAAAGAAAGGAAATTATGACCATAAAACCAGAAATACAAACTCAGGGGGTGCAGATCGTTGCTGTTGTGACAATTATTCAAAATAAGGCACTGACAGTGAGTAAAATCTTCATTTTTGTGGGCTGGCGCTGTCTGTGGTCTTAAAAAAAGGCACCAACAAAGGAAAGTCCAATCATGAACCACCAGATTCTCATGAACCACTAGTCCCCCTGGCTCTTCTGTGGACTTCCCCATGTGCCACGCAGTGCTGGCTGCTCCTCCTGGTCCCTGGACAGCAGCTGCCCCTCAGGGCTCTGCCACATGCTCGGGCATTCCCGTGTGCATTGCCCACGTTTCCCAGAGCCTGCAAAAGGGGGGCTGGGATTAATTCCAGGCAATTTGTCACCAGGGCAGCTCGGCAGGTGGCAGGGTGGCAGTGATCAGAGGGCACCTGGTGGCCCTGGCAGGTGGCAGGGTGGCAGTGATCAAAGGGCACTGGGTGCCTCTCCACGTGCCAGCATGGGGAATGCTGAGCCCTGAGAGCTCTGTGCGTGTTCCAGCTCCCGTGCAGGGCATCCATCATTTTCCTGTTGGTTATCGTTTTCCATCATGCGTCTCCTGTGCATTTTTAATTGGTTAATTACTTTATTCATATACTAAGCACACCCTCAAGCTCCAGTTATTATCAGCATTAAGTGCTCTGTTCGTGCCATTCATCTTTCTCGAGCTCTCTGTGGCCGTTTCCTGGCCCGCGCTTCCTCCCTGTGCGACACCTGCAGCTTCCTCAGCCCCTCCTCAGCCTCGCTCCGGCCCTCCTCTCATTAGTTTATTATCTCTACCTGGTAATCAGCCCCTCTCCCCAGCTCCTCATTACTGCTGCTGCAATTACGAGCCCAGCAGCATCGTCTCTGGTGCAGCTCCCGCAGCAATTCCATGTTGGGGAGGATGAAAGTTTGACAAGGAAGTCTCACAGATATGTGTGCTTGGCAGAAAGATTTTTAAATGCAGAATCTAAAAGAAAGATTTTTAAATCTAGAATTTAAAATAAAAAATTCCTCTGAAGAAGGAATCGAGATGGAAGCAAGTTTTGATATAGAAGAAAAGAAGTGCTGAGCCAGTCTCACTGGCTAACTAAGGAGGCAAAGGGTGTGTTAGTTAGAAGGGGGTTTTATGGCTTAGAGCAAAGGATAAACTCACCCCAAACAAGAAGGTGTTTTTACCAAGCAGAAAGAGAGCACAGGCAAACAAGTCAGCCAATGTTGCAAGGAGAAAAAAAGGTCTCAGAATTTTCCACTGCAAGAAAACTGAAAAACAACTTCTAGCTTAAACTGTAATGTACTAACTTTAAGTGACTGGAGAATAGTAACATGAATATGGTAATTATAGAAGTTCTGATAGGTTACGGGTAAAAGTTAAGGTATAGATTGGTTCTACTGTATGAAGATGCTCAGCAAAGAAAAGTCTATAATGCATTGTAACCAAAATTTAGGGGTCTCCAGGCCTGCCTGCAGCTGGAGCTGACAGCTGTGGGCACAGCTCGGTCACCCACGACCCTGGACTGCTGTAACCTCTTGGATGGAATAAACTGCATTTTGGAGAGCTGCCTGGCATCCCACATCTCTCATTCAGGCTCTTACAATTCCAGGGAGCAGCTCCCGCAGCACTCCCGGCTCCCTCCCGCAGCCCTGCCCGGCGTTAATGATCAGCCGAGCTGTTTGTTCGCACCTCACCCCGGGCACTCTGCGTGTGCTGGCTCGGTTGAAAAACTCCGCCTGTGCCCCGGGGAGGAAATCCAAACTCTTCCCTCATCGCTGCTGCGGTTTGGGAAGGGATGGGAACGGGCTGGAGGGAGGGAGGGTCCAGGGGCAGGATGGGCAAGGGAGCAGCAGGGACCGGGCTGGGATCAATCCAGGCTGGAGCAGCCCAGGGGGAAGGATTTGGGGCATTGGTGGGAAAGAGCTGCCCCAGAACCCCCCGTGGGCAGCAGGGCAGGGGGGATTCTGTCCCTGTGTCCCTGTGCTCAGGTGAGACCCCACCTGCAGAGCTGGCCCAGCACAGGCAGAGCTGGAGCTGCTGGAGCCAGGCCAGAGGAGGCTCCAGGATGAGCAGAGGGATGGAGCAGCTCTGCTGGCAGCAAAGGCTGGCACAGCTGCCATTGTTCACCTGCACAGGAGGAGGAGTGCAGGAGTGCTGACCCTGCCCTGCTCAGGGATTTATCTGCAAGAACAGACTCAAACTCCCCAGAGACCCCTGAACACTTATTGGAGGGGCTTTTCCAATATCCCCATCCTCTTTCCCCCTTCCTGGAAACCTCCCAAAGGCACCAAAATGCCCCCCAGGCTTGCTCCTCTCACCTGCAGGACACATCCCAGAGGGGTTTTTGCCATCCCACCTTTCCTCCCTGCTGGGAGCTCAGCCCCCCTGCTGCCAGCAGTGCCCTGCTCCTTCCCTTGGCTTCCCAGGCCAAACCTCCTGGCAGGAACAGGGTCAGCTGGAGCATGGCTGGAGGTGCCCTGCCCTTTCCCATGGCTCTGTGATCCCAAAATACCAGGATCCCCACCCAGCTGGGAGAGCAGGCTCCCACACAGGGGCACTTTGTTGTATTTAAAGCTCTGCCTGTGCTGTAATTCCGTGTGCAACATTAATTATCCAGCTCCCACTGTTGCCATGACACTCCTTAAAGCCATCAAAGCCATCAGGAGCCTGTCCTACCCCCAGCCCACCCTCCTGCTCACTCCTGAGCTCCAGCCCAGCCCCAGGGCTGCTGTTCTGGGTCACCTGCCCCTCTGCCCAGCACTAAGGCCACATTTGGACTTTGGGAAGTTGTGTCTCATTCCCAGGCTGCATTCCAAGAAGTGCCTGACTCCAAACATGCCCATTTTTAGGTCAAATTGCAGAATTACTGTTTCCTTAGCACAACATTGCCCTATCTTTAGAAGCTAAAAGGGATGTTTAGAGTTAGAAGGAGAAAGGAAGAAAGAAATGAAGGGGGGTGGGGTGAATAAACACATCCCGAGCCCTGGAAAAACACACAAATATGAGATCAAAAGGGAATGAGCCAAATTGTGAATAACCTGATGTCTGCAGCATTTACATCCCTCAGAGCTGACACCTGAGACACCCCACAGGCAGTGACAGAACAGAACTGGGAGCTTCCCCCTCCTGCCCCCAGCACAGCCCAAATATTGCAGGGAAGTGTTTTACACCTCCCCAGACTGCCACGAGGTCAATTCTGCTTCACCTGCAGTGAGGGTTAGTGCAGAGAAACAAGGATTTGTGCTGGGGAAAGCTTTTCCCAGACCTCCAGAGGGATTTTCCCTCCATGACAGCACCTCTGGGTCCCTGCAGGGTGTGGGGCTCTCATTTGTGGGGTCTGTGCTCAGTCCAGGGCACAGCAGCACCTCCAGAGCTGGGTTTGGCCCTAAAATGCTTCCAGTCCCTCCCATGATGGGGATGGGGCAGCTCTGCTATGGGGAGAGGCTGGGAGGGCTGGGATTGTTCACCTGGAGAGCAGAAAAGCTTTGGGGTGACCTCAGGGTGGCCTTGCAGGACCTGAAGGAGCCAAAAGAAGACGGAGAGAGATGATTTACAAGGAGCAGGACAAGGGGGAATGGCTTCACTGCCAGAGCATGAGTTTAGATTGAATATTAGGGGGAAAATCCTCCCTGTGACTTTTTACATGGACAGATGGTGCTAGGGCAAGGGATAATGCTTTTAAAGTAAAAAGGAGATATTTAGATGGGATACTGGGAATTAGGAATTGTTCCCTGGCAGGGTGGGCAGGCCCTGGCACAGGGTGCCCAGAGCAGCTGGGGCTGCCCCTGGATCCCTGGCAGTGCCCAAGGCCAGGCTGGACATTGGGGCTGGGAGCACCTGGGACAGTGGGAGGTGTCCCTGCCATGGCAGGGGTGAAAGAGCTTCCCAAATCTCTCCTCTTTAGCTCCAAACCAATCCCCCCTTGTTAAAGAGAAGACACTGCCCTGAGGGCTGAGCCCTTTCCCATTCCCTGGAGTTTTCCCTTTCCTGCCCTCCAGCCTCTGGCCCCAGCTGGGAGCTGCAGAGCAGAGAGCTGAGTTTGCTGAGGAGGGAGATGGGAGCAGAGCTGGAACTTCTGCTCCTGAAATGCCATTGCTGACAACGTTCACACCTAGAGCAGCTGGCACCCTTCTCCCTGTGCCAGGGGCTGTGCTGGGAACCAGCTCCCGCCTGGAAGCAGCTCCCAGCTCTGTTCAGAGGCTGTGCCAAGCGCCAGGCAGGATCTGTCCCGATATTATTGGTGATGAAGAAGCCTCCTGTGTGAGAGGCAAGTCCATTTCCAATCCATCTGTAACTATATCTAAAAAAGGCTCCATTTTCCCCAGCCCAGGATGAATTGCTGCCATAGCTTAGCTCGACTCCATTACAGCCCATTCAAATCCCCTTCATTATCCCAAGGAGCAAGGTGACACCACAAGCTTGTCTCAGGGAATTTATGGCACAGTGGAGACTCTTAGATCCACTCAACCCCATTAAAAGCTTCTCCCCTATAAAACATGCACCTTATTAGGCACCTCAGCAGCAGCCTGGCCCTGCTTCCCCAGGAAGGAGCACATTCCAAGGGTTCCATCCCTCCCTGCTCCTGGCTTTGCTGGTGGGGTGAGCTTTGTGCAGCCCTTTATTCCCAGCCTGCTCACCCAGCCAGGATAAAAGCAAACACACCCCACTGGACAAAGCCAGGTTTTTATTCAGGTCTCTTCCTGCCACAAAGCCTGGAAAAAGGGATTTGGGGTGGAATTGTTGTGAAATACACAATGAAACACCGTGTTTGGGTTTGTTTAAGGGCATTGAATTAAAACAAATTTACTCTCAAAATCTCTTTAAAAAACGTGACCTGAGATCCAACAGCCTGTGCTGAGTCCCTGACCCTTTCTCCAAGCTGCTCCCTGCTCACAGATGTGCTCTGTCTTCATCTCAGAGAGGAATTTCTGTTCCCATCACAGCTCCCACTGTTCCTTCTGGAGCTGGGGAGGCAGGAGAGGATGAGGAGGTGCTGGGGGAGGAGCTGCCAAGGCTGGCCCCTGCACATTTCCCACCTCCATCCCCTCTCCAGATCCACCCTCCCTGCAGCTGGGCCTCAGCCTCATCCCTCACCTGAGCAGCCCAGGAGACATTCCTGGGGCAGACAACCCCTCCCAGCTGGGAAGAGCTGGAAAATATCTCATCCCTAAGGAAGTGATTCTGCTTTTCTCCCACATTTTCCTCCCCCCTTTTCACCTCCCAGTCTGCCCCCAGCTCCAGGCTGTGCCCTTCAGGAGTGCAGGTGGCCACCTCTGAGAGCTGCTGGTTATTCCAGCTAAATCTGTTTGTGCTTTTGCCCTCATTTAGTCCCATCTCACGGTTTGCTGAGCTGGATCATCGCAATCCAAACAAAACCAATACTGGAGCCAGGAAGGTCAGCAGAGCCCCACAGCCACCCTGCTGTGTCACCTCTGTGCCACTCTGAGCCCACACTGGGGTTGGCTTTGTCCCTTCCCGGTGCTGGGGAGTGCTCCAGCCCCCAGCAGGAGGGACAGTCCCTGTGTGGGGTCACACTCAGCTCTGTCCTGCCCTGGTCCAAGGATCCCACACCCCTCAGTGCTCCTGGGGCATGCAGGACCCCAGCACTTCCCCGGGAAAGGGGGAATTTCCCTGGAGAACTGGAGTAACTCTGCTTTGGGATAAGTGGATAAGAGTGCCAAAGCAAGGAAAGTGAAATCCCATCAAAAAAACTGAACAGGGGACAAGCAGAGATCTGTCTGGGTCACACAGGCCATTCCTGGAACTGGAGAATTGGAGAATTCCAGAGCCCTTCCCTGCAGGGGAGGGAGCTGTGAACACCTCAGGGGTAACTCAGCTCCAGAGGGGCTCAGGTGGCTCCTTGAGGCCATGAGGATCAGTGGAAAATCAGGGTGATCCCTTGTCCCCTATGCAGGTGGTCAGGGATCAGTGATCCCCAAGGAGCTCTGCCCTATTTATCCCAAAAGCCAGAGACTTTGCCCAGCTCGTGCCCACGTCCACCCCACAGTTCCCAGCTGGTTAAGGCAGCTCCTTCCAAAACTCATCCCAACTTCAAGGGAGAACTCCCCCAGCAAGGGAGGATCACCCACCTCCTCCACGAGTTGTTTATGACTAATTCTCTTCCCCTGCTGGGAAATGTGTCTCCTTTTGCAGGTGGAAAATTGTCTAATTTCAGCTTCCAGCCACCACATCTTGTTACACCTTGATCGCCAGAATTAAAGAGCTCTCGAGTCTCAAATAAATTCTCTTCTGCTGGGGACTCCCAGCCTTGTGCCAAGCAAGGATTCAAAGTGTTTTTTCGTTTTTAAGCCCTTTCATTAGAAAAGGAGATGTTTGGCTTGGTGTCTTTTTAAAATTTCATTGACTTTTATGCTCTTTCCTGGATTCTTTCCAAGTTTTCATTAAGTGTGACCCTGGAACTGGACACTGAGCACACCCAGAGCCTCCCTAAAGCAATGGCATTGGTCCCACAGACCTGGGAAGTTCTTTTCTCTTTAGGATCTTCCCAGTTCAGAAGGTCCCCACCTGCTTTCCTCACACTTCCCTAATCCATGTTCAGCAGTGTGTGAGGATATCTTTGTTCCTCGTAAGTGAGGATCTTCAGTGCATTGACCCAAAATTCAGGCTCCTGGAACAAATTCAGCCTCCAAGTGATTCATGCTGCCCTGGCCACGTTTATCTTCCTGCTGGCTTTGTATCCTCTTTAATTCTTATCTCTCTAGACTATTGCACTCCCCTTCAGGGTCATGGAATAAATACTCTTGGCTTCTCCTCATGAAAACCTGGCACTGATCTGATGGTTTGGCCTGGGGAAAACCTGCTGAGGATGATCCCTCCCAGCCCTGAGGGACAGGGAATTTCCCTCCACCCCAGCAGCACCTCACCACACCATCAGCACTTCCATCTGCCAGGAATCCCCCCAGCTCCTGCCTGGACAAAGAGCCCTGCAGGGAATGGGAAGGAGGGTTGGCACAGCTGGATGGTGGATGTGCCGGTCCTGCTGGAGCAGGGAGCTGAGCCTGTGCACCTGGAAATTGCTCTCAGGGCTCTGTGGGACAGCTGCAGGATTTAATCACGATCCAGGAGGAGGTGTGTCCTGGTTCAGGACAAATCTGGGAGGAGAAACCCCCAGAGGGGCTCCTCTAGGAAAGCCCAGATTCAGTCCACCGTCCTCCCCAACCGGCTCAGGAAAAACTAAAAATACCTCCTTGGAGGAAAAAGTGGAAAAAAAAAAGCTGTTTTATTAAACAATAAAACCCTAAACAATATTAAACAATAAAACCCCGTTGCTGCTCCAAAAGAGATGACAAACTGAGACAGTCCCTCCCGGGCTGCAGCTCCAGCTCGCTCAGTCTCTGATCCGTCCCCTGAGTGCTGGAAAATGCCGCGGGCCAGGCCCGGCCCGGTGGCCACCAGGTGCAGCTGCCGGTTGCTCCCCGGGGTGTTCAGTGCAGAGCAGGTTAACAGGGCCAAAGAAAAGGGAAAAAAACACAGTCAGGGAACTTCTTTGCCTCAGCTAGCTAAACTAACTAACAGCAAAAGGAGAGCCCTGTCCCGCTGTCTGTCCATCCACAGACAACACAGTCAGGAGCAGTGAATGTGGAGGAGAGAGGTGCAGTGTCTGAAAACAAACTGCTGCTTCTCCTCTCCCCCCTTTCACTCTCTGCAACAAGGCTTTAAAGGTGCAAAAACTTATTATTCAGCATAAACAGAACAGACCTATAAACAGAATAAAAAGCATCAATAGTCAACCTAGGACAAGGGGAGGCTCCAAGGCAGGGCAGGAGGGGCAGGCAAAGGAGGGCTTGATGAGTGTGGCTGGAAAAGAACCAGACTCCATGGGAGTGAGAATGGCTCCATGAATGGCTCCATGGCAGTCAGCTTTTCCAAGTTAAACCTGGGCGCGACGTTGTGCCCGAGGGAGGAGGAGGGGATGGTGAGGAGCAACCAGCCCCACACAGGGCTGGGCAATCCAGGGGTTCTGGGTGCAGGCCAGCAGCCGGGCAGGGACCTCCAGGGCAGCCTCCAGAAGTGGGATATCCCAACCAGTGGAGAATCAAATCTCTCCTTTTAAGATGACCAGGAAAGCTTTGTGCTTCTGGAAGTCCTCCTGTCTATTTGGTGTCCACGTTTTGGGATCCCTCCAGCATGGCAAGATGGAAGATGATTCCCTTGGAAAACTCTCTTTAATTAATTCTGCTGCTAAAGCAGCAGCTGAACACCTCTCTGGTGCAGCAGCAGAAATAAAATGCAGCCCTGGAGAACCACTGAAACCTTGTGGATTATGGAGAAGGTGGAGAAAAGGCTCCTCTGGAAAGTTCCACCAAAGTTCAGGAGGCAGCAGGCACACAAACACAAGGGCAATGCCATAAAGCATGAGAGAGGAATGTTCCTTTCCACAGGACAGGTCAAGCACCAGGCCAATGGCCCAAAGAAGTGGGGGCATCTTCATCCTTTGGGATCTTCATCTTCCGCCTTCAAGATTGTCATCATTCCATATCTTATCCTTCATCCTTCAAGATCATCATTTTTTCATCCTTCAAGGTCTTTATCCTTCAGGATCTTCATTATCCTTCAAGATCTTCATCCTCATCCTTCAAGATCTTCACCCTTAATCCTTCAAGATATTCCATTGTTCACCCTTCAACACCTTCATCCTTCATTTTTGAGATCTTCATCCTTTGAGATCTTCATTCTTCACCCTTCAAGATCTTCATCCTTCACCCTTCAACATCTTCATCCTTTGAGATCTTCATCCTCTGAAGTCCAACAGCAATGGCCGCTGAGCAAACCTGAGCTGATTTTGAACCTGGCTCTGCTTGGAGCAGAAAGCAGAACTGGAAAACCTCCTGAGAGCTCCTTAAAACCTCCATAATTTTGTGATTCCCCCAGCAGCTCCAGGAGCAGTTTATTCCAGCACTTCTGGAGCAGTGGCACCATGCAGGCCAACAGTGCAAACTGGATTTCTCAGGATATTCATGACATATTCCTTCAGGAATATTCAGATCCTGTGCCTCCACAGGAAACAGACTGAAGGATGGACTCCAGACTGTCCTGACTCCACTTGGCTTCTCCAGTCTCTCCAAACCACACAACCTCTGCAGTTTTTTAAACTCATTCAAAAATGCAAACACCCAAATTTGAGGCAGAAGAATTTTGTATTTCTGGGTGAAAAAATTCTAACCTCAGTTTCTGATTATTTTTTCTTCGCTCAATCTTTTTGCCACTCCAAACCTCCCAGGTAAAGGTCACTGGGTCACCGTCAGCACTGCCCAGAAGAGCTGGGAGCAGCTCAGCTGCCCTCAGGAAGTACAGGAAGGAGCCTTGTAACAAAAAACCTGGACCCCCAGAAGCTGGAGATTCCCTGGAATGGCTGCTGGGGATGAAAGTTAATTTGTCACTGTTCTGCTGCAGCGTCTGCAGCCCTTGAGGTGAAAATGAGCATTCAAGGCAGGCCCCCAGACAAAGCTCGTTCTGATTCCAAACTGTTCCTGCAATGTAAAGATTTAAAACAATAACATTTAAGCCTGGAGCTTCAGATGGGAAGGAGCAGTGCGGGGGAGGCTCGGCAGCAGCGCCGGGAAGCCCTGCTAATGACGGCAGTAAATTGGATCAGAAGGATTCGCTCGATTTTGGGAAGAGAGATGGAATAGCTGGGGCTATTCTCACTGGCACTAAACTCATTACGTTGTTTACACTGCACCTTCCTGCTCCACACTGGAAATTGGACCCTTGCCTGGGATATTCCAGGCAGGAAGAGCAGGGAGAAGTCAAAGATTCACGGTGATGTTTTGGGTCCCTGCTGGGGTTGGTTTGGGTTTTTTTTTCCATATGGGGCTTGTTGGGAAAATGCTGGATGCAGAGAAGGGTGTTGGGCTGGTCAGGGCTGGGTGACAGAGCTGGGAGCAAAGGCTGATGGGCAAAGGGAGGAGGAAAAGGGCGTGTTAGATGTGTGATGTCATGGGGAGAGAAACTCCCCAGGATCACTGAGGCTGGAAAAGCTCTCCCAGACCATCAAATCAAGCTGTGCCCAATCCCCTCCTTGTCCCCAGCCCAGAGCACTCAGTGCCACCTTCAGGCCTTCCTTGGATGGGAACCTCCAAACCCCCCCTGGGCAGCCCCTCCCAATCCCTGAGCCCCCCTTTCCATGGGGAAAATTCCTCCTGGTGCCCACCCTGAGCCTGCCCTGGCCCAGCCTGAGGCCCGTTCCCTCTGCTCCTGTCCCTGTTCCCTGGAGCAACAGCCCGACCCCCCGGCTGTGCCCTCCTGGCAGGAGCTGTGCAGAGCCACAAGGGCCCCCCTGAGCCTCCTTTTGCTCCAGGCTGAGCCCCTTCCCAGCTCCCTCAGCCTCTCCTGGGGCTCCAGCCCCTTCCCAGCTCTGTTGCCCATAAGTTGCCAAGGGCTGGGTGACAGCAAGGGTGCCCATAGGATGGGGGGCCCTGGCACCAGCTCTGCTGGAACCTGCTGGATCATGGACCCCTCCCAGGGCACCTGAGCACTGAGGGGAGGCTCCAGGTTGGCCTCAGGGACAGGGAGAGCTCTGTCTCTGCAGAGGAGAGAGTGGAGACCAGGGAGTGACACCATGCCAGCCCTCATGGACACCAGCCAGGCCAGCTCAGAGGCTGGCAGGGAGCTTTCCCCCTGCACGGCCAGCTCCTGGAGTCCTTATCTGCTTCCCTCAGGCCTCCAGCTTGGTGCTCTCCCAGCCCATCACCTGCTCCCCATTCCTCATCCCTCTGGGATGGAGGTGGGCACTGCCAGCTCATCTCCACAGGACTCACCCTGCTGGGAGCTGCCTGTCACACCGCATTTCTGCCACTCTTCTGTGCAAACCTGGATGCCTGGGCAGGAAGGAATTTGGTGCCGTTCCAGCACTTGGAAATTATTCTTGTGGCCCTGCAGGTGCTCAAAGGAGGTGGGACTGGGAGCTCAGAGATGAGGGCACTGCAGGGAATGAGCATCACCCAATGGCCTTTCCCTGCCTGCCTCACAAAACCTGCAGGAAGGAGCTTGGGATGGGCCAAGATGCCAAATGCTCCAAGGCCCTTGCTCTGGGAAGCTCAGCCATCTCAATCAGGACAGTGGAGAAGGGATTAAGGAGCCCCTGACCATCACCCTCAGCAGGAGGTCTCTGTCCCAAAAAGGGGTGAGCCCAGGAGTGCTTGGTACCTCTCTAGAGCAGACAAACAAAAAGCTGCTGCCATCATCCAACAACCCCTGGGCCCTGGGGCTGCCTGGGGTGCAGAGTCCCATGGATGTGCAGTTCCCATGGATGTGTGAAGTTTCCATGGATGTGTGCAGATTCCATGGCTGTGTGCAGTTTTCCCATGAATAA